>JAIPRL010003039.1:0-28872 GCA_025469235.1 Pemphigus obesinymphae | reverse complement strand
GTTATACTTATATTTCTAAATGTTTAATTAAAAGTTGAGACTGAATTTGTTCTTTTGTACATAATATTCAAAAATTAAATAAAAAAAGTTTAAAAAATAGTATTTAGTTATAAATTGTATGGAAGATTTATATTATAGAAAAAGCTATTTAAATTTTTCTTTGTTCTCCAGACATTCTCTCCTTGGCCAGAATATAGGTAATTAATATGCGTATTTTAAAGTTATAACCACAGAGTATGTACATTATACATAGGTATATACATATATACGTCCGTGATAAATTTTTACAAATTAGGTCAATAATAACATGGATTAAAAGTTAAATTTATATAAATACTTAAAAAAATATTATGGTACTTGTTCAGGGGACGCCTTTTTTTTACATTAGCTATAGTCCCCCCTGCAAATATATTCCACTTTAACCACTGTGTAACCTAATAATATTATTATCATAATAAGAAAAAAAAAACCAATAGTTTATTTGTCAAAACTTATTTGTAAAATTCACACCGAAACATTATTATATTATAATAATATAATGTAAAAATCAAGGTTTCAACTAAGGAGACATAGGTATTCTCTCTTTGAAAGGAATCTAATTTTTTGTATAGGCATTAGGTGGGTAGCTAAAAAGTGATGTTTAAATTAGGATAATATCCTACATTCCTACCATATAATTTAAATATATTTCATTAAAATTATTAAAATAAGTTACGATTATTATATATTATATATTGTTATGTATTATATATTATATTATAATACTGTTATTCGTATATTTATTTATTTGTTTAGCTCTTCAAAGAAGATAATGGGCCCCCGTTGAACAAGTTCGTGTGGTGACTCATGAGTTCCAAATTACAATAAAACAATTATATAAAATATTTAAAGAAAGTTATTTTAAATACATGTAACATATTTAAATTGATTAAACGGTTAAATTTAATTAAAAATAAAATTATAAAAGTATTATTATTACGTTAAATTTATTTTTGTTTTACAAGCAACGGTTTTATATATAGCTAAATTAATTTGTTAAATGTCTATATTTTGTTCTTTTAGTAGAAACCTCAAATTTTTATTTTATTTTATTTTTTGAAAATTTTAAAAGAAATACAATGTTTAATGTCTAATGGAATCCTATATTATATAGTTTTTGAACCTATATAAGAAGAGAAGATTATGTTAGTTTTCTATGCATTAATGGAACACTTATATTATATTGTTGTCTAGTTTTTACTCGTGTTCTGAGAAATTAGGTAATTTTTGATAATTTAAAATACAGAAACTTTACAGAATAATTTTTTTACTGATAGCACATACAATTCTTTGTAAAGGTATTCTGTATGGTACTTAGAGTACTTTATTAAGAATATTTTTAAAATTATACTAAGTATTTTTTTAGTGGGTCTATAGTTGTATTGTATGCACCTCCTCAAACAGAAATACCGTAATTAATAATAGATTCTACCAGTGCTTGATATGTTACTCTAATTTTCTTATTTTCTAAAATATATATATATATATCAGCTAGGTTTTTTGAAAGAGTACATAATTTGTCTTAATTTATTTGTTACTAATTTTAAATGGTCTTTCCATTTGAGATTATGGCATATTACTGTACTTAGATATTTACAGGTTTCAACAATTTATATGGAAGAAGTTTGACGGTTGCACAAGTTCTGATTTGAACATGCAATTATCATGTGTAAACAAACTTGTTAAATTTGGACAATTCAAACATACGTTTTTTGCAAGTTAAAAAATAGATTATTTGCCCATAAGGCTATTCTAATTCTAATTTTTTCAGGTCATCTTGTATCTGTTTAAAAACCACATCCCAGGAGTTGCCTTCGACAATGAGTACTGTATGATCCGTAAAACAAACTAGTTTACTAAATATGTTTAATTAATTTGATAATAATAGGCACATATATTATGTATTTTGTAAATAATTAATTGTAAAGTTTTTTTTACTTATTTAATTTTGTTTAACTCGTTAAATACAATATTAATTTTTTTATTTTAAAAGAAAAAATATGACAGGTAAACGATTTTATTAACCTAATAATGTTTCTCAGTTATTTAACTTTGTCTATTGGTTATTTTTTTACGATTTGTATTACCTATATAGGTTTTTATCATTTTATTCATAAAATATAATATCCGTATATACGAATAAGAATATGGATATTATTATTTTTCAGTTTTGCCAATAGATAAAAAATTACATACCTATACCTACCTAGGTATATTACGGAGGTCCCTTTCAAAAAAAACAAAAACAAAAACAAAAAATATATATATATATATATTAAATTACTAGCTACGGCACCGTATTATTAATTATTATCATGATATAACGACGTAATAGAAATTCGATTTTTCACATATTATAAATAATATGTGCGGTACCTACCTACATGCAACAATTGGTCGTGCAGCAATGAGCGCGTGCATTCCATTGCATTCACCCCCTCACACGTGGGCAGAGAAAGGGGAATTATTATCGATTATGTATAAATAGGTAAATAAAAGGGGAAAACGTACGAAATGACTAAACGAAAAGTATTCATCAGTTATTTGCGTGGACGTTAGATCCTCCTTCTGCGATGGGACATGCGGGAGACGCGTGAAATGGGACGAAAAAACCGAAAAGGAAAAAGCAAAAATCGCAATATCTGTATAATACGAGACAGTGCCCCATAAAAGCGACTAAAAAAAATAATTTAACACGTCACAAAATACGTATTTATAAATAATTATTATCGTTTAAATACCGCAGTATCTGAATGATATTTAGAAATCCATCGATATTGGCGCCAAAACAATACGCGCGCGGTCGGAGCGGATGTTTACGCGCGCGTTTAGTTACGAATATAGGACGCGGCCGTCTGTGTAGGCTCGCGAGAGACACGACGACGAGATCGATTTATACGATCCAAAATTGTTCGACGGCCATGAACACGGTATATTATTGTATTTTATTCGTTAATTTTTCATTTATTTTTATTTTTATAAATTAATAAAAAAATCGTCTATAATAATATTAATAATAATAATAAAGATAAAACTACAGACTATAATATGTCCATCGTCGTGTGTATATAATAATATCGTAATAATGAAATATAATATTATTACTACACGCACACGCGGCGATATTATATTTATATGTACATTCGTATACCTCTCTATTATTATAATATTATCATTATGTTTTAAATATCATTAAAATATAGTCGTGCGAAGCGATAATAATGTGTATGATATTGTAATGACGTCGTTGATTGGACAATATAACATAAACAAAATGTTTAGAATAATATTTATACGTACCTAATCGGCGTTCATCGTAAAAACCGATAAACTACACGGGTAATATTATTGAGGTACCTCTACCTACGTATAAATATTATAATTTTAATGGGCATACCTATATAATAATAATAATAATGATAATGATAATGATAATGATAATAATAATAATAATCGACAAAAACCGAAATAACGTGAAAAATTAGAGAGGAAAAATGAGAAAAAAAAAAAAAACGACAATAAGAAAAAATTACGTTTTTAATGTTCACCACCTACTTGCCGATGACAGAGCAGCAGCGCTGTGATATTGTATAAACGTGTGCGCGTACGCGTTATAACGTATTGGTGTGTGTCTGCGTGTGCGGGTCGCAGCGCGCCGCCGCCTTGCTCGTTCGCGTGTGCACACCGGGGCAATTCCAATACTAAACGACGGCCGCGGCGGAGTTATTATATTATCGTGGCCGCCGCCGCCGCTGCTGCTGCTCGGCAGACGATGGCGGCCGCGGCGACGTCGACGGCGGCGGCCGCGGCGCGGTGGTGGCGTTTCGTGTTTACACACCGCGTGTTGGCGCTGCTGCAGTCGGTGCGCGCCGCGTGCTCGCGCGTTTTTTGGTCCACGTCGTCGGCCCGCTATTGCCGGGCGGACGGCCCGGCCGGGACAACGCCGCGCCCGTATAACAACAACAATATTATTCCTCGGCGGCCGCGGTCTCCTCCGCCGTCGCAACAAATAAAACGGAACCGCCCCACCGCCGTTCCACTCGTCGAGTGCCGTGGTCCGAGACGCGGGGCCTCCGGTTCACCCCCTCCCTCCACACCGCCCCTCGTCCCCCACCCGTTCACGGCGCACTCGGATTTCCCCCCCCCCACCCCCTCCCCTACGTGTCCACCCCTCGGCGGCGGTCGCGACATTCGAGCGAGCGAGCGCGCGCGCGAGACGGAAGGGAAGAAGAAACCGCCGGCGGTTCCGAGCGCGCGGCGTAATACGCGTACGGTTTTAACCGGCGTGTCCCGTCTACGTAAATCGTGTGTGCAGTGCCCCCGGGCGGCGCACGCACGACGCACCGGAAACGGCGTTGGATTATTGTTCGGTTTTTCATTTTTTTTTTTTTTTTTTTTTTTCCCCCTACTGGCCCGAGAGAAACGCACGCGCGTGTAACTCCGGTTCGGGGGTGGAAATGGTGATGGTGATGGTGGGGGGAGGGGTCGTACGTAGGAAACGGGCCAAAAATCGCGTGTAAAAACGGTATTTTCGGGCTGACGAAATGTTTTCTCCGTCTTACACGGTACGTTTCGTCCGTATACTTGGGTGTGTGTGTATACACCATGACGTATATTTTATAAGGGATGCCGCCGCCGCCGCCGCCGCCGCGAGGTCTTGGACGCGCGCTCGCACGCACATGCACCAAAACGCAAACGGATGCGCTATGTGTGTGTGTGTGTGTGTGTGTGTGTTATTTTGTCGTTACCGCCGCGGCCGTACGCGTTTTATCGGGTCGATCACACTGAAACGCCAGAGCACCACATCGGCCAGCAGCGCGCCGCCGTGTGCCACACGAACACGGGCCGGGCGCGAAAGTCGAAATGTCGAGGAGACGATAAGGGGCTCTATATAGGCAACTTTAAGAACATTCCGAGTAAAATTATAATACGATATTCAAAAATTTACTAGCGTTTATTCGGTCCCGGGTCGGTACCTTATCAATTTTACATTCTGAGCGAAGACAGGAATGTAGTGGTTGTTAGTTGTAACATGTGTGTGTTTTTTTTTTTTTTTTTGAATCGCACTATTTTCGTCATATATACCTATCTATATATTTATTTTCACGTTTGATTCCTTATGGTCGCCGCTTTTATTATTTCTAAAATCCATTTCTCGATCCCCTTTCATTCTCCGACTAATATTGTTATGTTATCAGCAAATCGTAACATATTTATTTTAGATTCTGAAGCAAAGAATATATATTTTGTTTTAACGTAACGTGTATGAATATGCGCTTCATCATATGTTTGTATGTATTTTTCGGATTGAAGGTGTCGAGCAGGAGTGTTGCAGTAAAGAATTCTTTTTCATACCTAGCAAATTGGTTCATTAAAAGGTAATTTTATATTTTACGGTTTTCCCAGTAGTTTAGTTTTAATCGTAAAGAAAAACCATCATTTCTAATGGAAATATTTTATAAATGTTGGAGAAATAACGGAATAATAAATAAAATTGTGTTACCTATTTACCTATATATTTCTTTTAATATTATTATATTATAACGAATTTCATACCGAATGAAATTAGAATTCATTTGTTAGAATTCTTTCGAATGCAATGACTTTTATCTTTGCTTTCCACTATAAAATAATGATAATAATATTATCCTGTCCGAGGACCGAAGAACCAACTTATTCTACCACCTGTATTGAGACGACTTTGTATTGTTCTAGTTTTATTAGTTTTATATTATTATTTAAAAACCATTATTAATAAACAAACCACACCCTGATAAAATATTCAACATCGAAATTTGATTACCATTAACACGTTTTAAATACTATTACAAGAAATTTAACAAATTAGGAAAGCCTACTCTGCAAACGTGCTAAATTCCCGGGTTCTAAAATTATTTTTTAAAAAAAGCCGGTCAGTAGGGAGTGAAAGCACTTCGCTTGTTGGGTAGGATACTGGTTGTGGATATATTACATTTGAAAGCAATGGTAAATCGTTTTTTTCCATAAAACTATTGGATGAAATTATTGGTACGTGACAGAAAAATTCCGTGTCATTATTAACATACAAAGATCAAAAAACTTACAAAAACCGTTCATTAATAAAATATTTTTTTGAAATTAATATATGTTATTTGGATACAAATAAACTATATAGATACAATATATTCTTGCTTATTTATATTTAAAAAAAAAAATTTAATGTTAAACTTTTTTGGTTATTTGATTATATTTATGCGAATATTAAAGGTTGTCAATATTTTCAATAATAATTAAGAAAATGATTTTAATTTTATTTAATATTATAACTATAGTAATTTTCCTTTGCCTATTAGGTGTATTATACATTTATACATTATGACTTATTAGTAATTATACCCTTCCATAGTATTTCCACTATATATATATTTTTTTAATAATATTCAGGGACAAGCAAAAAATTCCCATCTGATGATTGTATATTTTGATAAATTTTTGATTGTCGTCCAGAAAAATTCCTTAAAAAATGCACTGCTATCTGGTAAACAAATCAACAAACTCTTATCTATACTCTGTTCGCAGAGAGAATAGGAGTGTTTCCATAGGTAATAAAGATATGAATGGTCCATGCTAATGTATTCAAATGTGCTCGAAAAGAGAGCTTGTTACCAATATGGTTACTGTATAGTATAGAACAGTGGTTATATGTGGTAGCCAGTAATCACATCAACAACAATTTTTATCAGTTACCTTTAAAGTATTATCATAGATAACTATTCTTTTTAACTACCAATAATTCTGTAAAACATTATAACCTATTATAGGTACCTATATTTATATATTTATTATATTTTGTACATAATTTGTTGCACTGGTAAATTATTAAAAAGCTTTATTATCACATATGTTTTTATAATTTATTTATTATTAAAAACAATTATTATTTACCAATTACCAAGTAACCATTCAATTAAAACCATAAGTAACCACTGTGGTAACTAGCGTTCTCTTCGGATTCATAACACTTCATGTATTAGGTATAGCCATGGCCCATCCATATCTTTATTATCTACGAGTGTTTCGCGCACCCGACTGACAAAAATTCGGATAGCTCTGTTATCTTTGGGCGGCTATCCCCTCTCCGCGACAAAATTACATACTATAACCTACCGATCAGTGCAGCCAGCACGTGATATTTTGGGTGGCGAGTAGCCGATAGATGATGTTGCGGTGGTAAAACGAAAATTGGTTTCTGCGCACTCTTAAACTCTCCGCGAATTTAGTATATGTACTATAGTAACTACGGACAACCGGACATGGTCGCGTGTAGACATTTTTCGCAGGTGGTGCATTTCTTGCCATTCGTGTACTACCCATGGCTGAATTTATAACTTACGAGAACCCAGGGCAAATAAGCAAAAAAAAAAAAAAAATTGATTATATCGATTACAAATTATGACCTATCAATAATAACTAAGAAGTATGCGGGCTCCAGGCAAGTGCTCTTAATAGCTTAATGCCCATCGTCAATTCAGGCCCTGGTAGTAACCCCCTCCCACTGCCACAACCAAAATTTGTAATTTTTTGCGATAAACTTTAGATAATTATGCGGATAGACACATCGAAGATATAAACTTTTGTTTAGAAACCTAAAACCAAGATTCCGACGAAATATAGGTAGGTATCATTACAACACATTTTACAATATTACGTTTTACACTAATAATATAGTAATATAATACCTACTACATTATCTTATATTATGGTGTCGTATAAACTATGTATATAGGTAGGTACTATTTTAGTCATTTTCCGTCGTTATTGGCATATTCCCACAATACGTACTATTTGTACGAAAACATTAACCGACGAGAAAACTTGCGAATGCAATTTAAAACGCCAATACAATAATAAATAATTACAATTATTGTTTTGAACAACTCCAATAACGTGTGGCGGCCGATAATATTAAATTTGTATCCATTTATCCCGGGAAATCCAACGTTATAGAATTCTGAATTGTACGTACCTATATGGCTATATATACAATTGAGGGCAGACAATTGAGAGCGCGACAATTAAGATCCAGAGTTCGTTAAATATTAAAATGCTGAATGCATTAGCATATGTTCCCCCAGAATATGTTATTAATACATTTGAAGATCTAATAGAATCGGATTTTTATAAAGAAAATGAATTAATATTGACATTTCTCTTAGATTATTTTTAAGACACATAGATAGGTCGAATCGGTCGTAACAGGCAATGAAGATCCTCAAAGTTTGCAATAAAGTTATGGAACTGTTATAATTTAATTAAAAATGACATGACAAGAACTAACAAAGTTATTGAAGAATGGCATAATTCGTTAAAATCAATATAAAATGCTGTTCATCCGTCAATTTGGAAATTTATAGACGCTCTAAAGGGAGAAAAAAGTTTAATCGTCTAAGAATTCATCAATTTATTGCAAGTAATTAACCAAAACCCACAAAAAAAAAGATTTAGCGTTAAGAATTAAGAATATTTGCCAACAATTTAACAGTAGATTTTATAGATAAGATAACATTTTTAAAAGGTACTTCTCAAAATATTTAATTTAAATTTTAAATTTTTATCATTATTCAATAATGTATATATTTTTAATTAAAAGTTTTGTTTTTAATCAATTTTTATTATTTTATTATTTTTTTATATATTTTTAGATTAAGTAACAAGTTTTTGAAATACAGATTACTGGGTACATTTTTTTAATTATTATTATTATACCTACGATTTATCCACATTTTCTTAAACTGATATTTTAGATTTTATGCCAAACAATGAATATACTGGTTTTAGGATATATATTTTTTTTTTATACCTTTATTTATTTTTTCTAAACTTTTTTCATAAATAGAAGAGAGTAGGATTTTAGAATATGTTAATGATATAGCCAATTTGTTTTAGGTGGTACGGTACTTTAAACATAATATTTTATGATTTTTCCAGTAGTTTCATGGTATATGAACGTAGGTATTTATGTTTACGTATATACTGTACAGATATATATATATATATATATATATACTTATATATTATATATATATAATATACAGCTTATATATTATATTTATATACTAGCTGTTTATAACTGATTAAATTGCCATGGTTTTCTATTTTTACTCAGAATCGTCTTTTGAATGCAATGATTTATTTTTGGTTTTAAATTTAAAATAATAATAATATAGGTAAGCTATCCAATCTGGGGACCGAAAGGACGATGGATCAACTTCGCCATCTGTATCTGGACGACTTTTTTATAAATGATTTTCCTTACGCTCAATAATTATCGTTGAGCTTAATTATTGTCATGACTCATGACACTCAATATAGTCTGCGCTCAATTGTCGTAGATACGTACATTGTATATACTATATACATTATAACTATGAAATGGACCTTTACCACAACTAGGCATATTACAAGTTGCTGGGTTTCATTTCTGGACTTCACATTTTTGATAAACGAATTAGTTTTAAAATATTAAAGTATAAATTTAAAAAATTATACTTTACGATTTTCGCGTTTCAAGTTTCGTGATTTTGTGTTTTTTCGCGAAAAGTGTGTATGGCTACTTCGTGAAACTTTTTTCCATGGTGTTTTGCTCTCATCAGAGTAATAAACTCATGAAATCAAAAGGCACGAAAAATTTACTAAATGTAAAATATTATAAAACGTAATATATATATATATATAATAAACTATAGAGAGTGGATAACAAAAATTGTAGTTAAAAAAACATGGGAAGGGAGACTACAAATAGATCAAATCTATACTTAGGATAGATAATAAATCAATTTTCTTAAAAATTCAAAATCTCAAATTAAATTTAAAATTATTTTATGAGGAGATTCCTTTTCGAAAATTGAATTTTTCAATTTCCAACTTTAATATTAATAATAAATCTAAAAGTATCAATCTAGAAAACTAAGAAACTAACTAGAACTAAATCTGATAGCAGAGAACTGTAGTTTTCAATAAGTGATCTGAGAGCTATAATCCTATAATAAAAACAATTATAAAAATATGCACAACTATATTAAGCTGAGGATATTTAGATATACTACTAGATAGCGACTACCAATAAAGATTTTTATGTCTTTGGAAACGTGCTCAAATTAACCTCTAGATTAACTCTAGATTAACCTCTAGGTTAACTGTCTAGAAAATTTAAGGAAATCCTGTACTCAACATTTTTGAATCAGTTTTGATATACTTATGTGAAAGATGATCTGAGATAAAAGAAGACGAAACAAAATTATAATATTTGAAAAAAACTGCATAGACTAATTTGAATGTTTATTATTGTTCAGGAAAACACTAAAAGAGAGATGCTAAAAATGTATCAATAACCCATCATAGGCTATAAATAAGAGTAATTCGCAATAGGAAATCGGTGTACAAAATGTTGAAGTTCTTTGGAAAATTTTAAAAAAATCCAGGAATTCTTAAGGAAATCATCAAAATTTTAAAAAAATCTTGGGACTTCTCTAGAAAATCTTAAATATTTAAGATTTCATTTTAATTTAGATCTTAAGAATTCGTCTATTCGTTGATATAAGTATAATGAACAATAATATTTTATATATTTTTTCTGTATAACATGTAGTAACAGCAATTAAAAATTTCAAGAACTTTTATTTCCTTTTTTTAAAACAATTCGCAAGAGCTATTTTGTTAATTTATTTTTGAAAACAAATTTGATGGTCATTTAATTTTTTCAATTCATTAAAGCTTATGAAAATGTAAATGTTTTTCTTGTTTATCAATGTTAATTAATCAAAATTGAATGGCTGATATCAATTCGTTTTTACTTGTTTGCATTATATAGGTATTCACATACTAATAAGTAATTGTATTATTTGCATAATAATACATATATTATTAATAAAGAATGAAATACAAAAATTTTTGAATTTAGAAAATCCAAATAAAATAATAGTATGAAAGTCCCAAAACTCTATAAAGAGTACAAAAATTATATGGGAACTCTTTAGACAATTTTGAAATTCTCAAGAATTCGTGAGAAATTTTAGGAAGGCTAGAAAATGTTGTGGAAATCTTAAGGTAATCAAGGAAATATCGAGGAAATCCAGAAATTATTTTGGAAATCTAGGAATTCGAAAATTTGGTGTACATATATTTCACTCACGAATTACCGCCAATTATATAGATATATTATATATAATGAGAAATAGACTCGATTCAACTAGTCATGCCTGTAGGTCAATCATTTAGAAAGGCATGTTACAAAAACTAAATGGAAAAAGGGTGTGAGAGCGGTCGCTCAAAAAAAGATGCACATAAATGGAGTTAAAGAATATCTCAATAAATTTGTTCACAATGAGTAAGAATAAAAGGCAATTAGGACATAAATAGATGGATGAAGAATAGTGTACTACAATGTAGACATGGTGAAAGTCTTGTATGAACTGTATAAGCTTGAGAAAATTAATACAATATATATACCTATATACTCATATAATTTTTTTTTTCAAATTCATAGGGTTGGATATCATTTGCCTCCATAAATACGGTACTGGATCAAATTTAAGTTGTAAAAAAATGTTTACTCTTAGTAAATTTCAATACAAAATACGTATTATTTTTTTTTAATACAAACCGATAGTTTAGGATCTAATTTGGAAGAAATTGAATAACTGCTACTGTTGGATTAGTCTATAGCTGGCATACACCTATCTTGGAGTGATCACGAAGGAGAGGCAGATGCCGGTTAAATTTTAAATGTTATGTATCTTACCAATAATAGAATATCTACAAAAAACTTAAAAATAATTTAAAGTTGATTTTAAAAGACCCTGCTTAGATACACGAATTTTGGGCAACATAGTATATATTCAAAGTATCTTAAATAAAATTTTTAAAAAATTTAACAGGTACTCATCCTATACAAATTTCAAAAATAGATCGATCGTTTAAATGTTTACTATAATTGAGGAACAATATATTATTATATATAATGTTTTGTACAAATATTATGCACAAAAATTAAGCTGAATACAATTTTAAAAAACCTAAGCTACCTACTTTAGGAATCATCCACAATTATAAATGGAAAGTATAAATATAATATAAAACAAACAGTAAACACACTTTGCCATTTTGGGAGGAAAATAATTTCAAAAATCCAGTAGTCACAGGAGTACAGGACAGTTGGAAAAGGCAGATTTTTATAATCATAACAATGTCAATATAATCTAACATCAACAACTAATTCTTATATAGATATAAGGTTCAAAGTATAATGATGAAATATATATATATATACTTACCTTAATATTTAAATAATAGGTACTTAATTGGTCTTACCTACTAGATAATTGAAATTAGTGTCTGGATGATTATCAATTACCGACGTAATTAAATCCTATAAAAAATTAAATATTGAATGAATAATAAATCGTGAAAAGTGACTACAATTATACATGATTTTCAAGTAACAAATGTATTATGTAGAAAACCAACTAAATAAATTATTGTAGAATGTAGACTTTTAGAAGATTAACATTTTAGAACAGGTGTATATTTTATGAAAAAATCCTTTAAAACGGATAAACACTATAACAAAATAATATGGGAAAGCCATATTATTAGAGTAGTGTCAGTATTGTCACATCTTATAGGTATTTTACTTTATATAATATTTTGGACATCAACGAATAATGTAAACTCTATGTGTAATATGTATATATATTTATTTATTTCCAATCAAAACGGGCTAGGCCAATACACAATACAATATAATTGATAATAATAATAAATAATTAATATATACAATAAAATAATATTATTATTTACTTATTATACCTACTGGTACTGGTACTGGTACTGTAGGTCTATACCTACTGTATAATGTACAAATATGTTAAGTGAAGTTTTACATATTGTTCAACAGATGCATTTTAATGTTAATAAATTGAAATAATTATTAATTTTCATATTATAGGGTCATAAATACTTTTTAGTTATCATAATATTTATGTATAATACCTATCAAATATGATTACTTGATGTAATTTTTCCTAAACTAATCTTAAAAATTGATTTGTTTGATTTTATATATTAAAAAACCGTACTTAACATATTTTTATATACCTATAATCAAATTCCCAATTTATTGGATTAAATATTACCATAATAGCTATTTAGTTAGATACAATATCACCATAGCTCTTACCTAATTTTAGCCAAAAATATAATTCACTAAATATTATGTAATATGTGTACAAGACCATAGATGTTACATTTAATATTATTATTTGTATTGTTCCAATAAATTAACTTTTTATAATAGCTGACCGTTCTGTAACTCGACTTTCTAAATGTCGATCTTCTAAAAAGTTATAACACTCTAAAACATTCGTTTAGTAACATTATCAATTACTAATTATAATTATATAAATATGATTTTACCTTAATGTAGCAGGATACTAATGTACAGTCGTTATACTGATAAATTCTTAGTTCTTACTGTAGTCTACAAATTTTCAACTAATACATTACACTAGTGTACATTGAAAAAAAAAAAAAAGATAAATACAATGTATGCATTCCTTTGTTAACAAAAGCGTAAACAAAACCAGCACGGCGTCCTGCGGTCATAGAATATTTTCTTCCATGAGATTTTTAAAATATCGTTATTTTACGAACCAAGTACCAGCTCGCAGCTGATATCTGTATCGATAGTTTACAAAAGTTATCACTATAATTTATAGCGATAAATTCCATTTGGGGGAAAAGGAGTTAAGTACAATATTAAATTTTTTATATGTATTTCCCTTCGCGTATTATATTGTATAAATGTGTTAAGTATGATTTTTTTTTTAAACATAAATTCGTATCCATTTTTATAATTTCCCAGTAAACAAATCGACGTTCATTAAACGTATATTGTACATTCAATATAATATACCAACTGTACGGATATTACACGTTCACAATATTGATTATATTTTTAGTTTATACAATGAATATTTCTGGGCCTAGTCATTACGAATATATTTCGTGTGTAACTAGCATAGATTACAAAATATATACTTCGTGTATTACTGCAAGTAAAGCATAGGTGGACAGCACAATGGAAAAAAAACTCGGGAAAAATGCAAAAAACGATCGCGAGTAATCCAGAGCCGCCCGGGCAACGTCGCCTGTCAAGACGGCGGCGCGGTGATCCGTATCTAATCTTACCTACCTAATGGGGGACTCGAACCTGAAACGGTAGGTATGTAAATACCTAACCGATAACCAATGGACTAACCGACAGACAGATTCATACGAAACTCCGGGCTTATAACCTACCTGACCTTTAAATGTATGTGAATATCATCTTTTAGGCGATACAATAATAATTATAGGTACATTGTCAGGGTCGTGTATTACAGGTTCAGTGTCAGTGTAAATTTGGAATGTGTTTAGTGTATAATGGGTATATTTTCAGGATAAAACATATGGAACGGTATGTTTCGTGTATTATATATGCACACCTAGGTGTATTAAAGATTTTTCTAGAATACTCTGAAAAAAATTTTAAATTAAAATTAACTGTAGTCACTAATCTTACCGACAGATATTTTTTTAACTAGATAATTTGACAGGTTTATAACGTGAACAAAAACACCAATAGCTTCCTGGCTCCACTCAGAATCTAAAAGTAAAAAAAAAAAAAAAAAAATAGGTAGGTAGGTACACAAAAGTTATAGGTAGGTACCTACGTACTTACATACACCTATATAGACGTAATTTCCACTAACCATTGTTACACCTAAAATTAACGTTAATTAAACGTAGTTATATCGTGTATTTTATCCGAATAAACATATACCTACTAAATTTATACGTGATGTATTTATTGGGATTGTTTAAGAACGGTCGATGTAATCATATTGTACAACCACATTATAGTAACTAAAAAGTAGGTACATAATAAAAGTTAATAACCCAAATACGAAAATTGATTATTTTCATTTATAATATTATAGCGTTCAAATGCATCTGGGTAAGACAATTTTAAAAACTAAATCGTCAGTTACCTACGTACCGACACCTGTTATCATTCGCACCGTAACCTGTACACTAGACTGTCGATTTTCTCGTAATTCGTATGTGATCACGTATGATAATATGAGCCAAAGACCAAAATAGTATGCTGTAGCATAAATTACAGATATGTGCCTGTCTTTAAACTATTGGGCATTTAAATTTAAATTACATTAAAAATAATCACTTCGATAATAGTTTATCTATATGCATGAAATTATGTACCGATAATAATGGATAATGGATCAAGTTAGTTAACAATCATTATGATTCACTATCGCCTAACTACTACGTACAGCAGTATAAGTTCTCTAAAAGCACATTGTACTATAATACAGCAGCCGGATCGAATAATGTGAAACGATTATAATGTAGGTACACGGGCTCTTTAGTGTTTTATTTTATTTTATTTATTGGTAGTTGTATTATTAAATAAATATATGAGTTGTCTTTAAAAAAAATAATTAAAAATTATGTAGGTACTAAATAAAATATTGGTTAGGTAACCTAAATGTTTATAATTTACTTATATTTATCATTTGCTAATTAACATTTATCTTGTCGACTGTAAGTATTACAGTCATATAAAGCTGAAGACATATGTTTATGAAATGTTTAAAGTCGACCTACATTAATTTATTTTTCATAATATTCACTTTCTCCAAAAGAGTATTCAGAAAAACCCATCATTTTAAAACCATTAGGAATAGGCAAATTCTAAGGAATTTCTTAACTATGCATTTTCTTTAAACTTAGATAACATAAATCATAATATATGGCGATCTATAAGTTCCAAGAAAAGTTTGCTTCAATACTACTTAATATTTATACAGATTGACATAATAATGGACAGTGGACACATTTTGCCCTGAATTCACTTTTTCTTTTTCAATCGAATCTTTTCCTTTTTGCCTCACAAAAAATAATTAGAAAGATGAAAAATTTGAATACAAAAATCAATATTTTATGAAGTTAACAAACCGGTCTATTTTTAAATTCAAATACTCAAATAGTAGAGGCAACTATTTATAATTTGATGATCATGATATATACTCATTACATATATATACGTATATGCATACAATAAATATTTTACATATCATACAATGTCTTCTTCTTTTCTTCGTCTTCTCTCCACGCTATTTGGGATCGACCATCCAAGTTCTCTATTTCCACAGAGCTCGATCTTCCGTATCCTCCTCACTTACATCCGTCCACCTCATATCATTCTCTATGATATCCCACTACTTCTCTTTTGGTCGTCCTCTTCTTATCTTTTCCTCAACATATATTCCCTATATAATTCATACTGCCTTTTCCTCCTTAAAACATGCTCTAGCCATCTCAAACTATTTTTCCTCATTTTATCCACTATTGGAGCCACTTCTATACTACCCCTTATATATTAATTTCTTATTTTTTCCTCTCTAGTAACTCTACTCATCCATCTTAATATTTTCATCTCTGCCACACTCATACTTTATTCTATCTTTCTATCCACTACCCAACACTCTGCAGACCCGGCTACTGTCTTATAAAATTCATCTTTTAACCTAATTGGGAACCTAATATTACAAAAATTACCTGACGCTTCTGTATGTTTCATATCTTCATCAAATGTAGAACAGATCCTAAACACTCGAATCTCCCAACCTCATCCACTACATCCCCACATAACTTCATAACTTGCCTATCCCTATTCGCTCTGTGTTTTCTTTCTCCAAAATCATACTCTATATATTCTGTTTTATTCCTACTAATCCTTAATCCTTTCCTCTCAAGAATTTCTCTCCACTCTTCCAGTCTACCATTCACTTCCTCAAGACTCTCTCCAACCAACATCATATCATCTATCTTATACAAAATGTTGACTCCATTGTTGACCTCCCAGGCAAAAATCCAAACTGATCTTATAATAAATATCTCACTTTTTACTCTCTTATCTGTTACCTTTTCCCAAATCTTCATATTGTTACTCATAAATTTTATCTCTCTATAGTTTTCACATTTCTGTACATATCTTTTATACTTAAATGTTGGTACTACACAACTCTTCATCCACGGCTCATGAATTTTTCCTTCAGCTAGTACCTACCATATTAAAAATCATTGTCAGCCATCCTATACCTATACTCCCTAATACACTATATACTTCTGCTAGTACTCCATCTAGTTTTACTTTCTTATTTTCCATTTTTCTAACCGCATTCCACAATTCTTCTTCTCTTACTAAATCCATAATACCTATATTTCACTAAACTCAATCTACTGCCTCTCTCAGAAATTCTTCATTTAATAGTTATTTAAAATATTCGTTCCATCTTTTTATCACCTCCATCTTTTATTAGCACTACCTCTTATCCTCATCGTTTATACACTATACATTTTTAAAATCCCTGAATTGTTTTTCTCTTCCATTAGCAGTCTTGTACACTTCTTTTTTCCCTTCTTTTGTTCCTAATTTTTCATACAACTCATCATATTCCCTAATTTAGCATTACGCACTGCAATATTTTCTGCTTTACATAAACTTTTATATTCTACCCAATCATTTCTCTCCCTGGTTTTCTACTATTTCTTAAACTGTGTTTTTTCTTTGATATTATTTCCTGCACTACTTTAGCCCACCACCATGTTTGCTTATCATCTGACATACTACCCCTGCTCTTATCAACGACTTCTTTAGCTACCCTTTTATCACCCTTTGCTACCTTTTCCCACATTTCATTTATATTCCCCTCTACGTTTCACACTCCAGTATAATATATACATTCAGTCACTTCATTCAGAATCTATAGCTATTTATTAACTCGTGTCAGTCAGTAATCAGTATAATAAATTGTTGGGCAGCTATGTAAGCAAAGAAGTGATATAAATTTCATTAAAAAACAAAACTCCCGACTATAACACTGTAACCTGTTATCAAATATCGTTTATTATGGATATTTCAATTATGTAACGTTACACTATGCAATCAAACAAATAATACTCAATCTAGCTAAATATTATTGAGTAAATTATCGGCAAAAAATATATTCATATATTAATACAAAATATGTATACAAACATTATAATAACTGGTATGAACTATTAAATATCAAAACATCAACCACACTCTGTAGTACCTACCTATTATTATTTAACTTAAATTATTTTGAGTAATATTCGATTTGTAATTTTAAAAAAAATGTAAATAAAAGAAGGATACGCAAGTACTTTTTTACACCTAAATAAATTATTAATATTAATTAAAACTTGATCTTTTTTTAAAATTATTATACATTTTATATTTGTTGAGTATAAACTCTATATATTTCATAGTCTGACTGATATATACCACGAACTAAGATAGTATGGACTGGAAACAACATGTCAACATGAAAGGCGGGCGGTGGTGATGTGATTATATTTTATTACGGTGAATTAATAAATGGGGAAATCTAAGCGATTATCTATCATGCGATCCTAGCGAACATGTGCCATACCACACATAAGTAGCATGTAGTCTGCGTATGTCAAAACTATAAACTGAACCGCGTTTTAATCGCATAGATTCCCCCACCTTAATATTTACCGTAAAAATTTGTCCACATGTTTTAATCTGTCATTTCCAGTCCATACTATCTTAGTTCGTGTATATACTAACCTATACCTATACCTATATTGCAGTAAACCTAGGTACATTTTTTATTTTAGAATATATGTAATGAGTGATTTACAGTGGTGTATTTAGGATAGTGTCGCCTTAGGTTATTAGCAGCTTTAGTAGCTGTATTTATGCTATACAAGTTCATATGTGATACGTCAAAACTAGTGCTGAGCACCTAATCCGATACAAAGCGTTTCCGGATAATTAATCTGGATCGATCCGGATTAATAAATTTGCTATAATCCGGATTCCATTACTGATCCGGATTGAATGATTACGTTTCAATCCGAATCAATGGATTCAGCACTAATCCGGATTGACAGTTACATCACGAATTCGGATTAACGGATTACATGACTACATTTTGTACGAGATATAATTGGAAAAATATTTCACCACTTTTACGAAATACGCGATAATAATAAAAGCAAAATATGAAAACCATGATCGAAATACAAGTTGACTATTTTAACGGTATTGAACTTTCCTATAAGTTGACTATTATATTGACGGATTGGATCCGAAATCCGGATTAAATCGACAATCATCCGTATTGGATCCTAAATCTCAGAACCACGATCCGAATCGACTAATTGGATCATGCATCCGGATTGGCGGATTGGATCGTAGGATTGGTCAACGGAATAATCAGAACCAAATACGTTCGGTTCAGATTACGTCAGATAGCATCATATGATATATATATATATATATATGAGTTCACTCTAGTATTTTTCATGTAAATCTGTAAAATCCTGTATTTATAGATACTGATGCATAAGATCGCATCAAGTAGCGTAGTGTCAGAATTGTGGATTTCCACCTTTATCGCGTAAGTTTTATATTAACTTATCATACTTTTGATAAAAACTAGGTTCAAAAACATAAGTATTCTTGATTCAATAATGACTTATTAAAATTACATAAAATAATATCCGATGATACCCGAACATCTAATATTATTCTATAGTAACAACGATTATCGAATTCTATAAGAACTATGATACCGTAACCATAATAATCATTATGATAAGTATGTAAATATGAATTTCCGCTATAATTCGAATTTATAGATGAATAAATTGTTTTTTACTATACAAAAGTATAGGTAACTATAGAATATACAGTGCTATATCGAAAAGACCGATATTACCCGAGAAAATAACTTTTTAAATCTGTTGAAAATGTAAAATATCGTTACTCGGTTAAAATGTATATTTCAAAACCCTATTTCGAAATAATCTTTAAGTAGTTAAAAATTATTTTCCATACTCCCTATTTAGACCTATCAGCTATTCAGTATTACATAGGAAAATTTACCTAAAGGACGCAGGCCTAAAGACTTTACGCTATAGGTTTTCCAATAAAGTCTATTGACAATATTCAATAAATTCTCTGTATGTATCGGTTTGCAGAATTTTAGTCAAATTTATTTAGTGAATAAAAATTTTTGTCCAACAATGTTTGTCCTACACTACTTTAGTTTTCAATATATGTTTGTTCAATAGACTAATAGATCCCCAATACACGTTTGTTTCCAAATTAAATTATACATTTAATGTCTCATTAGAAAGTTTTACAAAAATTTTTGTACTAAGTTTTACATAATATATACTATGACTTTAACAGTGTGTTTTTAAACCATTATTTAATAATTGCTTTGTTGAAAATATTCTCGATATATTTTCTATAAATAGATTTTTTTTTTTTTACTTAAAACATTCAGCGTCAGTATGAAAAAGTATAAATTTGATTCCAATAATTATTACGCCTATAAAAAAAAGAATACACAATTCATGTTAGGCCCTCCTCACACGGGGATACTCAAAAGAAACTGTAATCGCCTGGATACTAGGAGACTGCAGGGTATCTAGACAACTGCGCATGTATGTTTCAATGACGTCATTCAGATGGCGCTACTGAAATCGCCGCGACTAGTCGACTCGCGACCAGACATGTCAATCTCCTCGCTACTCTAGTCGACCGAGTGTCTTTGCATTTTATTATATTTATATTATTAATTTATAATAATGTATATTTATTCATTGATTTTTTTAACAACTGTCGTTTTCGTGTTTTTTTTTTCTCCATTTTAAAATGGAGCAAAATTTTAATATGAAGTTTGTGAACGAAATAGAGAAACACCCCGAGCTCTACAATTATACACTAAAAAGCTACTCCAGAAAAAAATAAACGGACAAAGCTTGAGGTGAAGTAGCCACTGAAGTTAAGCTCACAGGTTAGCATAATCACACATTATTCATGTTTTATTATTCACATGTGCATTCACATTATATAATATGTGAAAACTAAATTATTTGCTATGGATTAAAATGATGCACGTGTACAATAATTTAAAATATCGTTTATTTTTAGAAAATAAAATTGTATCAATGATTTGATAAAAACCTGTGTTAAATGATTAGCGAATTAATTTCGCCGCCACCATGAAAATACGGACTATTTTTGACATGATGTCTGTGGTTGTAATCAAGTCTTGACACGATGCGTCTGTAGTTGTAATCATATTAGGTATATTGTATTTGTATACCTACTAGATGTAAAATTACGATAGAGTTCCCCATGTTATGTGTGATTAGTTTATTTTTATTTTTAATTCGTTTATTATTATTATTATTATTTTTTTTTTGTTGAAAATATTAATATAAATATAAATATTAAATACTAAAAATATTTAATATTAAATAAAAATAAAATGATTTATTTTCAAACACTTCAAATAGAATACCTACTATAATTATAGTAGAAAATGGCAATCTATTTAGACACATATATAATAAATAACAATAATAATAATAATAAGAATATAAACAATTACAAATAATATTTTGTTTATTAATCAAGTACGTATTATTTAACAGAAAAATATGTTTTTTTATACTTCTTATTAATGGTAATTAGGGTTTATAAACAATATTTCCACTACCACGGAATGGAAGCACGAGGAGTGAGAAAGTAATTAGCTAAGTAATTTCTAACTTAAAAACTATCTAAATACTGAGTATAAACAAAGAAAATTAAATTAAATGAAAACTAAAAACATAACAACAACTGTGTTTATCAAAATCGTAAGGTGATACAATTTGGTAGATCGTGTGTGAAGATAACCGGCAACTTCAGTTGTCTGATTGCCAAGTCTTTTAGTATCCAAGCGATTTCAGTTTCTTTTGAGTATCCCCGTGTGAGGAGGACCTAAGAGGTGCGAAACCCGATCAAACAGTAATAAATTGTCTTTCTTTTTTCTTCTAAACAAAGCATTATCTTTAACTTAAATCTTTAATTTAGCTCTATGCAAAGTATTACGATAAGGTATGAACAATTTTCACGGCGAAAATGTTGTAGTACCTAGTAAAACGCCTAATAGAAATTCAGTTAAGCTATTGATAAGCTAACAACACAACAAGACGAGACCATCTATATCAAATAATTTATTTGAATTAAAAATTAATTTCCCATATAACGTAACCAGTAATTACACGTAATGTGTAATTTCTTATATATGATAGTGGGGAAATGATCCGAGCAGATTACTAATATTTCCCAATAAAATATTAGTGATACAATTTTTACTAACGGGACTTCTAAAACTCTACCTAGACAGTTTATGCAGTTATATAGTTATATACATACTATACTTGGAATTTATATTGATAATGCATTTCTTCTAGTTTATGCCCAGATTTCTCATAAAAACAACAAAATATATAGTAGCAGTTATCAAAAATTTAAAAACTCTGTAGAACAACATAACTTAACCCTGAATCCTCAGTTCACAGTATGTTTTTTGAAGTCTGTAAATCTCAGTGAGTTAAAAGGACGCCACGCCGACAATTTTTAATGAAAAACTTGCATTAGCATTTCTCATTTTTCTCAATTTAGAAAGACGTTAGAAATACGAAACAAAAAAAAATTATAGCTAACAACATTATAAAGTGACTGATGAAGCCGATTTTTGATATATTCATTTTTACACGTTATTTGAGCTATTAAAATATGAATTTTTTAACAATTTATAAAACGTGTAAAAACGCATATACGAATATCAAAAATCGGCTCTATCAGTCACTAGATAATTTTGTTCTTTATAATTCATTTTTTATTTCATCTTTCTACAATATTCTCAAGTTGATAAAAATTAAAAATTCATAAACATATTTTTCAACAAATATCGTGATTATACGATAATTAAAAATGGTACTGATACAGATCATTTTTTAAATTACTTTTAAAATATATTTAAATATTTTTAATTTGTTTGATTTTCATTTTTCTTAAAATGTAATAAAAATTGCCTATACAAAACCCCTAAAAATCGGGTGTGTGGCATCCTCTTAAGAACTGTATTTAATGAACCCAACATTTATAGATTGTCTATCTAACATTGTAAGACAATCTTTATCGAGTTAGATGATGAATCGTTGGTTAAGAGAAACATATTATAAACTCAGACGTAAATATAATGATCCAACTATAAGAAACAATATATCAAAACTAATGTATTTATCATTCATATGATTAGAAGATTTACAAAAAACATTTGATAACTTAATAGACAATTTGAATGAAAGTGTTTATGCAATTTATTTTGAATCAATTTATATTCATAGGAGATTATAGTGTATTAGGCGACATGCTACTCGTATTTCACTAAAACTCCCTCCACGAATGTAAAATGTATCTATATGAACTTGTGTTAAACCATACATAAAGAACCAACAAATGTTATAAAATGTTTTAATTTAAAACTGGGAAATATACTATTAACAATCCATTGAAATATTTGGAAATTTTCAGAAAATATAATAAAAATTCAATAAGAACAGATAATATTAAAACCAATCAAGACGAAAATACTCGTATAGTTCGAAATTACGTCCAATACAAAAAATTAATAATAATTAAGACAGCATATATATCAAAGCACCTCTAGCCATTTGAAACTTTGCAGTAAGACAAATGATGATATAAGTGATGATATAATACACGAAATCAAGAAGTTTACAAGAATCGTACAATTTATTATAATATTTTTACTAATAAATTAACAAATTAGAAAATACTTGAATTTTTGTCATGCTATTTATTGTATATTTACCACTCAAAAAATGATTATGGTTAAAATTATAATGGTTATAAAAGTAGGTAGAACGGAACCAACTGTAATACAAATCAATAGACATATAATACATTGAAAAAATATATCTACCTAATTATTAATTACTATTGCTAAATTGGCTTTATATATGTTGTGTGCCCTACATTTTATCTTTATTTTTATATTTTATACTTCTCAATACAAATACATAAAAGAGTATTCAAATATTATTTAAATACTTAGGTATTAATTAACCATTGTCTATAATCAATATAAATTATAATTTAAATAATACATGACATTTTAAGTAATATTGACTAAATTAAAAAGATATTTTGAGTAGATACCTATTAGTATTAAATTTAAATGTAAATATCTTTAAACATATACCGCGATATAACTACCTACATAAAATGTTATAAATTAATAGTGATTCGAATAAAAATCAACATTTCAGATGTAAACTATTTGGTATACATAATAATTAATATTTAAAAAATGTATTATATAATAGAGTTTTACAGATTTGAAAATTTATAGATATCACTATACAGCTCATATATACACATACAGGTTCCTTATTGTGTCCTCGGCTCCTCGAACGTTATCACATTATATTATCTATCAGAGATATGATATTTTTGATATATGTAATATTTTAAATGTGACCAAATTGCGAAGTAAGTAATACATAAATATATAAGTACTTATACAACAATAATATTTCTACAATTTATAACATAATAGTGTATTAATTTCTATATTTATATTTATTTTTGTTTACTTAATATATTATATAATGTTACTTTGTATAATTTGGGTATAAATTACAAGTTGCAACATTTGCAACATATTTTCATCATTCAATTTTAATCAATTTAATTTAAGAAGTCGAATATATAATTAAGTATATTTTTGTACAAGTCATTTAATTTTTCGACTACATCAAAAGTATTCATTGATACGTTTAAAATATTAAAATTATACAAAACTAGGTTATGTTTAGCATGAAAATATTTATGAGGATAACGTGAGGAATTTAAAAAATATTTTATTTTGGTAATTTTGCAACCTATCTATATATATATATATATATATGTAGCCTAAATGCATTTTTTAATTAGGTCAAAAAAAAAAAATGTGAAAAATAATACTTTTACATACGTATATTATATTATATTTACCTCAAATAAACCATCTTTAAGGTATTTTATATTTTTTAGAAAATTAATATAAAATTTACAGTGTTGTCTAGATCTAATATTTCATAATATACACGAAATAATTGAATATTTATATATAAACATTGTAAAACCTTGTTTTTGTTCATAATTATAAATTAATATTATTATTAACGCACATAATTATGTATACAAAACAGTTCGTATAGTGTTACGATAGTGTGATAAATAAATGTAGATAAAGTTTAAATTCTATAAATACGAATAAAAATAATCATATTATAATAATTACCATTTTGAACGTACTCATACATACTTTTAAACGAATTAAATTTATTAATTTTAACAAACATTTCCAATCTCCATAATATACCTATACTGATATACAAATATACACAAACATTAAAAAAATCAATAAAATATCGCAAGAAATGTAAAACAGTAAAAATAAATAATACAATTATTTAAAGTCGAAGAAATAATATATTTCTAATACATTATGAAAATTAAATATCAACAGGTATATAAATCACAAGGTCATGGTTTTTTATTCAAATAAATTAATAATTAATAAATTTTCAATAAAAACGATAAATAATATTGCCAAAAAACGTAAATAATACAATTTATTCGAAGGTAAACGATTAACCGAAATTTTAATTCAAGGGTGTCCCACTAATATTAATAATGGAACACCGGGGAATGTTATATTCATTAAAATTTTCCTATACCTGTATATTAGTTCAAAATATTCTTGAAAAATAGGCAACAGCCAACAAGTAAGAATGGAAACATATTTGTTATTTTTCCATTTATACAAATTTCCCGTTATAAAAAGTGGTTTTTCTTTACACTTAAGGAAACCACTGAGAAAATTTAAAATTACCTCTGGAAAATACCATCTACACAGAACGAATTTTCTATCAAAATGATCCGTACTCCAAAACTCTTACTCAACTCTTTCTAACCGGTAAGTTGTTTCCAGATAAAAAAATATAATATCACTCCACTCAAAATTTAAAATTTAAATCAAAAGGTCATCGGTCTTTATACATCTATATACTTATAAAAATCTTACTTTTAAAAAGTACTAACAAATGTTTACATTACCAAATTAATTTATAAAATTATTTACAATACTACCTATTCAAATATCTATTATACTACTATATATGGTTAGCTGATACTGAATTGGTACCGAGGTTCTCTTCCAGTATCCGATTAGTTGCCGTTTTGCTTTCATTGTTCAAGCAGTAGTCAAATTTGTTCCAGTTTGGAAATGGATATAATTTGGAGCTGCTCAATGTAAATGTAAAATATATACCTACATTATTATATAAATTTACTGATTAAATTTGATCAGAAAATCTAAATTTTATGTATTTTTTTGTTACAGATTCAACAATTGATAATACCTAACACTGAAATATATATTCCTACGTTGAGTATTTTTCAATAGCAGTAACATAATGTCATAATCTATCGTTTTTCGTAACGATTAACTATCGGAATAGAAAATATATATTTTCAAAGAAGAAGACTTTCTTATTAATAATGTGAACAATATTATGAAGTAAGATTATTCAAATTCTGCAACAAAGAACGGACATTTAACGTAATGAGGATCGTTATGGAGTTCAATATTAGAAGAAACACCGGTCGTGGAAAGTGGAATACCAACGAGTCTTTCAAGTGAGATGAAGCCAACAATGTTTACACCAACTACCGTCGTTTTCATCAAAAGTGACTAAATCTGGGGTCGTTTACGATGGATACATGTGACGATACGTGACGATTTGTGACGATACGTGTAGATCGTCGTGTAGTTGCCTACAGGCATATATACTAGATGCCAATATTAAGGGTCTTAACATCTATGTATGATAGAGGGGGGCCTATTCATATGAACGAAATCCGGACGTGAATATTAATCAGTGGAGTTACGAATGGGAAATCGATCAGTAGATAGTGGAGTGTATATAGTGTCCCTAGTGTCAATATCATCTTACGAGTTCGAACCATTCCAACCTTTATATGTATATACAGACAGAGAAAATATGGTAATTAGTAGTACCTACTCAAGTATTAGTTCTAAGATTAGTAATTATTAACATATTATATAATAATAATGATTGTAGTTGTACTTATTTATATTTTTAATCCTGTGCCCAACAAATTAGCACTAGTGATACACTAAGGCTAGCTCTTCAGTTTTATAAAAATATGTGAGTGTTATACTTACGGGAACCAATTTTATCAGTAGAGGAAAACTTTCATATTACATCAATACGGGAACCAGTAAAAAAAGAATAAAAATAAATTTATTTCACCATTCTCTCTAAAAATGTTAGTAAAATTGTACACATTTGACATCGTGGAAGAAGAATTCATGTGGGCGGCCATCAATCGTCAATAGTTTAATGAAGTAAATAGTACCAAGTGAGTATAAATATAATAATTTAATTAGAGAACGGTAGATTAGAGATTATACTTTTCAAATTACATACATTAACTTCAAAATTATGAAATGTACTTTCTTATATGCATAAATACAATAATTAAATATAAAATATATTTATAATTCCTAATGTCACATTTTAAGTAGGAATATAAGTATGTAAGTACCTTTTTGATTATACTGTGTTGATTAGAATATAATATATTTTTTCTATCTTATATAATCGCATTCGATTTTTTCAAATTTCTTTTAATTTTATATTGATCAATATGATGCGGTATTGATCGCGGGCGAAGGCAATTTTTATTCGTGAATTTTGTTTTAGTGTACATCAGACGTGATCATCACACGTGAACAAATCGAAATCATATTTTACTTACTTAATAACCACCACAAGTCACAATCGACAAGCGCCGACGATCTACGATAAAATAAATGACAAACAGAAATCATAATACGATATAGGTACAAATATCTACAAGCACTCGTGTTATTTTACATTATGAAGACTACGACGTAAATTTAATTTCTGGAATATTGTTCAAAACCCGTTACCGACACGGTCACGGGTGTGAATGTAGAAGGTACCTCTATATATAATATTTCTTATTTGAAAAAATCGAAATAATACAATTTTACACTTTTTCAGTAGTAGAGTAGTTTTGATATTACTGTTTTCACTCGCGTAATTCTGAACGAGCTTTAAACACAGTATATTAATACAATTTTGAACTGATATACTTTTATTAATTCAATTTTTCCTAAACACTACGCCACTGTTTTAACGTTATCGTTATTTATTAGGTAAATATATTGTCATAAAGTTGATAAAGCTATAGAATTTTAATTATTTTTCCCAAGAAATTTTTTTTTATTACATTATTTAAAATTGATCATTAAATTTTTTTGGTGATTTTATTTAAAACAATAGCATTTCTAGTATTAAATACCTAGGTACTATAAATAAATATGAAACTACGGTAAGTATTTTAACTTTTAAGCTTAACAGTATTTTACATTTATATAAACGCCTTGCCCGAGAGCTAGGTGTACATTAATAATAATTATTAAAATATGTAGTAACAATTATTATTACTAAATACAAAATTGCTTTCTAATATTTTCTTATACACGCAATAACGGATGCCAACATTTTTTAAAACTAATAAATAATTTAATATTAGTAATCTTATACCCACATAAAATGCATATAAGCCAAATAGATGATTTTAATAGAAGAGAAAATGTAGGGCGGTCCTGAAGAAATTTTTTTTTTTTGGTTTTGGGGGGGGGGGGGTGAAAATGTAAAAAAAATTATATAATACTTCTCTTCAAACATAAAATAAGCGAAATA
>JAIPRL010003038.1:0-51380 GCA_025469235.1 Pemphigus obesinymphae | reverse complement strand
CTCAAAATAGTCTTTCCATCTCTTTATCACTTCCTTTTCCTCTGTTAACACCCTCCTATCCTCATCTTTTATACACCAAACATTTTTAAAGTCCCTGGATTGTTTTTCTCTTTCCTTAGCCAGCCTGCGCACTTCTTTTTCCCCTTCTTTAGTTCCTGTTTGCCTATCCTGTGGCATATTACCTCTACTCACGCCCACGACTTCCTTAGCAACTTTCTTAACACGCTCTGCTACCTTTCCCACATTTCATTTATATTTCCTTCCATGTTCCAGATCCCTGTCCCAATTAGTTTTCTTATAAATACTTTTTCATTTTCACCCGTTAGTTTCCACCACCTAATCCTCGGTTTCTTAACTACATTTTTCTTTTTGTACACCCTCTTTTTCCTACACCAAATATTCATAACTATTAACCTATTTTGTGCTGTAAAAAATCTCATTGTCAGATACAATACGAAAATCTAAAAGATCATGAAAATTATCAGAATCTGATTTTTTCTCTCGTAAAGAAAGGTCGTGAGCTCCACAATACAGAACCGTCGATATTAAAGATTTTAATTTTTTTTTATTAGTTTCTATCTCATTATGCAGAATTTACTCGTTTGATAACACTAATTTTTAACTATTCATAATATCCACAAAATCTTTTGATCTTGATATGAATTAAGAGTGCTAATTTGAAGATATGTATTTTAGAAAGAGAATGAAAATCCTTGTATTTTGTAAATGGTTTTATTATAATTCCACATTGTACGCCGTCAATATTTTCTACGTTTAAATATTTACGTGCATGAAGTTGGCCCCCTACCATATTGTCCGTTCATTTTGAAAATTATGCTAATATTTCGCAAGTAATTTGCATGAACATGCAAACATTCCCCCAATTTGCATGTTATTATTAACCGAGATATCGCTAATTAAAGAAAGGTAGGGCCAACTTCACGCAGGGACCATGATGCCTTAGAAAGTAAAAAATGGTGTCAAAATATTCTCCTTAATTTGCAAGAATTCGCATGTCCATTCCCACAATTTGCAAGTAACCCTGGGCAGTCGTATAACACTTCAATGTTTTGTAATCTTGCCTACCGTATGTCGCTCTAGATTTCCATGAATTTATTAGAAATACATATTTTAAATGTACAATAACTTTTAGAATATATTCAAGCATAAGAAGTTGTAATAATATACCTACGTAATACCTATCATTATTATTATTATTAATATTTTGTTTCAGTTGAAACCATGCATATGACTGTTTTGTGAAGAATAACGAGTATTTCAAGACTGTTCAACGTGTGCTTCATCGCCATTTTAACATCCCCAGAAATCAGGCTGTCCCCACATCAAACACAATCCTACGTTGGAGTTACACGATGTACACTAATGAATAGAAGAAAGCCAGTGCTTTCACGAACGGTATGTACCCCAGAAAATGTGAAAAGCGTAGTACATTATATATATATATACCTTTACATATGTTATATACATACCTATACATGTGCCTATATGGCTATATATATGTAGTAAACTAACAAATATTAAATTTTAGATATTTTTTTTAATGTAAAATTCATTGATTACCATTACTTGATTAAAATGTTTATAGATATTCCCATGTTTTTAAATGTTTAAACATATTTGTTGACAACTTAAAAGAATGTTTTACCCGTTATTTTCAACTGTCTTTCAGGGACGATAACAAAATGATGATATTATGCAGAATTTAAATTTTGATGTTAGTCTTTTTTTAAAAACATAATATCTGACAAAGAAGTTAGTGTTTTAGTTTTAGTTTAAATAACTGTAACTTATTTATCAAACAATATTTTACAAAGTAACAATGAGAAGCCCTTAAGAATATTTCTATATTAATTTTTTATCAGGTGTTTAAACTTTTAATTTAGGTAACCTAAACACCTCAATTACTGCATAGCATAATTTGTCTATAAAGTCTGTTAGATTGACAGAAACAACAAATGTAGGGGTAACATTCTTTTAAATAGTGTACAAAAATAGATATTTATAAATCGTTTTTTCCATAATTAACATACCTATCGGAAAAACAAGAACTATAGAGGATATTATAAAAAATGAAAAGTTAAAACAATTTAAATTTCAAGAAGAAATTAAGTAAGTCATAACACATTATATCATCATTTTTTATAAATAATACTGAAATAATATTTCCGAATTCACATCTATTTCATGGACCTAGTTAAAAAGTGTGCATAATATAATTTATTTTACAGTAAACTATTTAGGCATTATATTAATATGTTAACAACATAAATTCATGCAGGACTGCATTGAAATAAATAACTATTTTTAATTTTTTTTTTTAAAGAACTAAAATTAAATTCAAAGTTAGGAATTTCTAACACGACAAAAAAATTAATCTTTCATTATAATTTATAACTTTTTATTATAAAAGATTTAATACTTATTATATAATAAATTTAATAGTTAATCAATAAAATAAAGAAGAGATTTTTCTTGAAAAATAATAAAAATGTATTTTAAATTAAAACAAACAGTATCAACAATCCAAAATAAAATAAATGACTTAGGGTTAAAAAAAAAAATTAACAGTTTTACATCCTTTTATTTACCTTTACTTTTACTTTACTTTACTTTACTTTTTTTGTACCTTTACATATTAGGGGAGTCATTGATAGGTACGACAAGCATAGCTACTAAATTACTGGACGGGTTTGGTGATTATAGCCGGTTTACACCAGAGACCAGATGCCACTAATGAGACAAATCTTGTTGGTTACCTCATTTGCTACCTGGGAGTCAAACCAAAACACGTGTTTCAACCACTCAACCTCCAAATTAGTTTATATTAAATTTTATAATTTAAATAAAATTTAAATTTTCAACTTTAAAGAAATTCCTATGTATTTCTATACTAGAGTTTATATCTAATTAATTCAATTAACTCATTAAATTGCATTATGTAAAATGTATAAAGAAAAATATTATACTTATAATAAAGCCATTGTTCTTATAAGGACATTATATCAAATACACTCATTTTATCATACCATAAAACAAAATAATAACTTTTAATCCATAAAAATATAATATTAAAGCCTAGGGTTCAATATTATATTGACTCAAGTCTGTATTAATAATAGCCATTTTCTACATATTTTTTTCCAGATTAAGAAAAGCTGAAGTTCAGTTTTATGGATGCGGTTAATAAATCTAAATCTTGATTTCGAAGATATCCTGAGCTTTTGTTTACTTGTTATACAGAAGGCTTATACAGCTTATAACAACATACAGAATTATACAGTTAAGGGTCAACACTACCACTATTCTTTGCAGATTACACTTGCAGCCCCTATACTGATTATCTTACTATTAATTATCACCTGGCCATCAAATTGCAAAAGTTTGGTGTGCTCCTTTTCCGGTTTTGTACCAAAACGTATGAAAAAAATTTAAAACCTAATTCTTATGAAACTCAATTTATAAAGTTTCATGAATTGAAATTTGAAATAAAAACGAAAAATTAAATTCCAATGCATTGAAACGTAGTACATGAATGTAAAAATAAAAATAATTAGCTACCTACAATTATTAGTAAAAACAATATGAATTTTTTTTGGCATATTATGTTTGCATTTTTTATAAGAATATTTATGATTGTTTTCTCACAATGGTATGACAATGACAATATGGGTATACACTATACCGACATTGATTACAAAGTCTTTACAGATGCGGCTCAGCATATGTTAGAAGGTAACTCCCCATACTTAAAACCAACATATAGGTATTCTCCATTAATAGCTGCTTTATTGATACCAAATATTTTGCTACATAAATGCTGGGGGAAACTTATATTTTCCACATTTGACATGTTTATTGCTATTATCATACGTAAAATTGTATCAAAATCTTATCCTAATCTTAGTAATATATGCGCATACCTATGGTTATACAATCCTCTGAGTATTGTTATTTCAACTCGTGGAAATGCAGATTCCATATCCTGTTTTTTGGTTCTTATAACTCTATTTGCTCATACAGAAAATTGTTATATTCTGTCTGCAATTTGTTTTGCTATATCTGTACATGTACGTATTTATCCAATTATTTATGGTTTAGCATATTATTTATCCATCGATAGTGAAAATAGTTATACTTCAATAGCTATGATATTTTATAGATTTTTACCCACTTATAAGAAAATATTATTTATTGTTATATTTATTTTGACATTAATTGTAGTAACTTGGCCTTGGTATTATTTATATGGTCAAAAGTTTTTAGATGAATCATATTTGTACCATATTTTCCGATTTGATCTACATCACAACTTCTCTGTGTATTTTCATTATAATTATTTAATATCTAATTTTAATGAAATGCCAATAATATACAGTATAGCTACAAAGTTTCCTTCTATAATTTTGTTAATGTTCATATCATTTATATTTTCCTGTACTGAAGACTTGTCTTTTTGCTTGTTTTGCTTAACATTTATTATGGTCACTTTTAATACTATAATGACTTCGCAATACTTTATATGGTATGTGTGTTTTTTACCATTGTGTTACCCAATCATTAACCTAACATTTACTGAAATTTTAATTTTAATTGTGATTTGGATAATACCTCAAATTGGATGGCTTATGTTTGCTTACTGTTTAGAATTTTTAGGTCTTAATACATATAAATTAATTTGGGCTGAATCGCTTATATTTTTTATAGCTAATATCAAAATTCTATCAATAACTATTGATTATTATAAATATAACAATTTTAAAAAAACTTTGTAAAATAATTATTTGATGTTGTTGAAAATAAAGTTCATATATTTTTAATGATTTTTTTATTGTTTTATGATCAATTTTAAGATTAACATAAAAAATGTTGGTTTCTCATTATAAAATGTATTATTAAAGTTATTGGTACAGAATACAGAATACAGTGAAATAAAAACAAAATATATAAATGACAAAAAATTTGGTACTATGATACTATGATTACTAAATAATCTTTAATTTTAACAGAGTTAAGTTTTTTGAAATAAGATTATCTACCTTTAGATCTGAGTTATCTGCCTCTGTTCGCGATATACACATATATTTGGTTTTCTGTTCGTTCACCTCTAGTCTCATCCTCTTGCTCGACTTCAGTAATTTTCGAGTGGTTTGTATAACATCTTCTCTTGAGTTTCCCAATATGACTATGTCATCAGCATATGCCAGTAGTACTCCTTACGTTGTTAATGCATCCTCTATGTTTTTTTATCTATTAATATATGATATGGTCTATTTGATTTTTTGAGTGTCAGTCTGGAGATATCCATGTTTGTTTGTGGATGTCTTTTCGGGGGAAGTAAATACTGCTGATAGTCAGATCTTTTGCGATCGCCATATTTATTAACCTAGTTCCATTGTCGTTGCTGATGTAGTGGTGGCTTTCAGAGCCTGTTGTAGGTTTATATGTCTCTTCTCCTCCTATTTTTGCATTAAAGTCACCTAGTAGCACCTTTATGCAGTGTCTCAGGATATCGTCATATGCTCTATCGAGTTCTTCCAGAAATTCTTCTTTCTTTTCATATTGTTTGTCTTCAGTTGGTTCATAGAAGCATAGGTATAATTCCCATGTCGAATATTCTTCCTTTTTAATAATAAATATTACTACTAAAATATAAATCTTAACTTTTATTAAGTATTTATTTATTTTTTTTAAATTTTAATTTGTTGCATATTTTGTCATTTTAAATTTAATTCAATTCAATTAATAGTTACAAAAGAAAAACCACTTACATAAGTCACTGGAAATAACAATTTTCACAAATAACTTTCTTAAGATATTTTGTTTTCCAAATTTTCATGTCAATTTTAAAGCTATTATTTTTCCTCTTCTTTCCTTTTTCATATCCCCTATATCAACTCATTAACTTCTTTAATTCCCAATCATTTAAGTAAATAGATTTCTAGTTGTATATTTATATAGGTATATATTATATTATATTGTATATATATATATTACCCAATACATTTTTGTATATTTTGTTAAGCTGTAAAAATAACATAAACTCAATTATTAAACATGTTTTTATTTTAAATTATATATTTACTTTCTTATATATATATTATTCTGAACTTAGCGATCTAGAGGTCGCAATTTGCTGAAAAATATCAAGAAACATAGAGCCCGGAAAAATTAATTGTTTCGTAATTACTAGTTATAAATATAAAACGAAAAAATTATTTTACGTAAGTGTGAAAATTATTTTCCACTGGCCACTGCCCATTAAGGAGTTGAGAAAAATAATATTGTGGAAGTTATGTAAGTGCTAAATCTAGTCAGAAGAACATGTGGACAATGAATGTATTAAGTATTTGGATGTTAGTAAGTAATCAAAAAACAAATTATTTCAATGGAAATTTAAAAACAGAAATTATAGTATACTATATATGTACCTAGTTCAAGAAATAATTAGTTTCCCAAACAATTTTTTTAATAAACAAGTTAGGAAAGCGCACTCTGTGAATGTGCTAAATTTCTATTTTCTAAATGTATGTTATCATTAATCTAAAAATATAAAACAAAACAAATAATATCCCTAGTAACCAATCAACAATCGTAACTATGGACGGATTATGCACAACAAGGATGTATAAGGATGTATTATGTTTAGAAACCTAAAAGTAGAGAATAGATAAGAAATTTGCCTGCCATGTAAACTGTATAAATAATATAGTATAAATAAATATATTATATCATAGTTATTAAATTATTTCAGTTATTATATGCATAAACCTCAGCATTAAATAAATATATAATCATTTTATACTATAATTTGATGTCTAGGTAAGGTGCTCAGACATTTCGTTTAATACGAGAACGTCCCTACTAAACTAAAATAAAGATTACCATTCAAAAATTAAAAGTGCATGTACAAGTGAATGAAAGTTTATGTACATTCAAAGGAGTGAAAATTACTTACTAAAAAATTAGTATAATAAAATAAAAAGTTTCTTAAAGCAAAATTATTTAAAATATTAATACATACTATATCAAAATATGATTATAATTTATTATAAAAAAAATCACCCTAAATTATAATATAACATATTAATATATAATTATGAAAAAAAAAAAGGATAATTTAAAACATATTTAATCAAAATAAGGATGTTAAAGGGTAAAGGCAGGGAAAGTTTTGGGGCTTAAAACCTCCTTCAAAAATTAGAAAAATTAAAAAAATTGACTTTACTTAAGAAGTTTTTAAATTATTTAAAATTTTCCGCGAAATCAAAAAACAAACAAAAAAAAAAGTAGGGAGGTAGGTTAACTTTAATGTATACATAAATATAAACATCTTCTATCTTATATGTAATACCATTAACGCACAATTAAAACTTTTTTCTATTCTATTCAAAATTTTTCCAATTGGTTTTATATTATTGCTGACGTAATAAAAAAGAAAAATGTAATTTTTCCAACTTTACTTTATATGATTAAATTATTAACTATAAAATTTTTCCAAAATTATAACACATAAATGATAATAAATGTCAAAAATCCATCAAAATCAGTTTTATCTCTATGAAAATGGCAACAAGACTATAGTAATAATTTTTTTATAATAGATGATGCGACTACAAAATAGTTGGAAGTATTTCTAGTAAATATAGTACCCACAAAATTGTTATAATCAAATTCTCAGAAGTTATAGCATAGTTCGGCATTCTAAAAATAAATATGATAGATGGTACAAAATGTTTTACGGGTTTTGAATTTCAAACATATTGTAGGTACAATTCTAGACATAAGATTTTTAACAGGCGCATATTTCCATCTAGAATTGAATGGTTTTGCTGAATCAGTGGAAGATAATAACAGTTTTTTCAACAATATTCAACACATAATCTCGATTAAATGAATTTTTATTAATGTTTCGTAATATACCACAATCAACAACGCAATAAATGTCAGATCAGCTAGTCAGGTCGATCTACACAATTACAATTCAATGTACTTGTTTCGTATATGGGAGAAGTTGTTTTTGAATTGCAAATATCGCAAATATATAATCTTCATTGTTATTTACCCCCGTAAAATAATAATAAATAAATATAAAAATATATATAAATATATTATATATAATTATATTAAAAATAAAAAAATTGAAAGATTACAGGGCTAATAATAACAAATGGCAAAAGGGTAAGATTAGTAGAAATATGCATAATATAACTATTTAGAAAAGGCACATTGATTAACTATTAGTGGATAAATGACCAATACCTATAAGCGATCTTGATTTTATGATTCCTGCTAGTAACACAAATGGAGACTTGGAAAATACCTAAATAAAATCAGATCAAGATCTCAAACCTTTGGTCAACGATAAAACCCCTAGACTAATTATATGTAAGAAAACGGATCAGTGATATTCTTCGGGTGATTACAAATAATGTAAAATTTAAATAATTAATAACAATTAGCTATAAGCATATTAATTACTAACCAACATTTATGTTTTATATTTAAGGGGATTGGAAATGGTGTATTATTTGTACCATTATAGACTTAAGAGCCTGACAAAAATTCGACCACTTAAAGAGAATCAAATTTAATTATGACAAAAGATTTGAACTCGTCAGCTTCTTTCCTAGGTTATGTCTGTGGTTGATTTTTAATATTTTAATTAAAACTATTTAAAAATTCAATTTTAATTTTTTAATTTTTTAACATTTGCCATCAGTACATTAAAAAAAAAAATGAAGTATTTAATCAAAAATTGACCACAGATATAACCTAGAAAAGAGGCTGACGAGTTCAAATCTTTTGTCAGAATTAAATTTAATCTTTCAAAGTGGTCAAATTTTTGTCAGGATTTTAAGTCTAATTCATCATGCTATAAGTATAAGATTATTTTACTCTTTCAAATTATTGCCGTGTGCATGCGTGTGCGAACCACTTACTGATTCCCCAAACGGCCAAACGATCCACCGCCTGATAATAAATTAGATTCCATATCTATTATCTAACTATTATGAATCATAATATGACACCACAATGCAATAATATTATTGTGAGTACCTATTTACAAAATTATATTTTATTATTTATTATAAAAGGTACCTAAATATTAAAAATATAATAAGTTTCGCGCGCTTTTTAATCGCATCATACCCTGTGATGCTTTATAATATAAATTGTTTCACTTTACTGTTGCGTGACTGCCAATGTGTATCTAAATAGAAATATGAGTGAGAAAAATAATTATCGTTTTGGAAATAAAATCGTCACTATTTATCGAAACCAAAAAATTTAATGTAAATTTGGAAGTTCGAAGGAAAAAAATGAAGTGACTTTAAACAGTGACAATCAAGTAAGTAAATTTTATATTATATTATTTATAAAATATGAGTATTACATATCATATAAATTCTCGCATCATATTTTAATAAGTTTAACTAAAAAATACACCCACCAACCTCTTTATGGGGTGAAAAGTTATACAAAAATATAAGATGTGTCTCAAACTGACGAAATACAGATCATTTTTTGATGCACCTAAAATAATAACTCAAAAACTACCGAAGACTACCGAAAAATTACATAAAAACAGTTAAAATATGATTTCGTCAACATCAATTATGGTTATTTTTCCATAATTTTAAAATAATCCTCTTACTAGTCTTAAAATGTTCAACAAAGATGTATCTTTTAACTTTACTAATATAAAATATTTTAAAAAATAGTTTCATTTAATTTTGGGCTATTTATATATTTATAAATGGATCGCGGATATAAATATACACTGTACCGTATCATTATTTTTTTGTACGTTTTTAATCAGTTTTTTAATTCATTTATCTTATGTATTTTACTACCGACTATTTGGGATCAGTTTTCGAATTTCTTAGTAGTTTTTTAAAGGCTAATTTAATTTTTTTTTCACACTTACCTATTTTAATTTTAATTTTCTTTATTATTATCGTATTTTGGTTACAACTCATAAAGTTTTAAAGGTACTACAAAGCTATAGAATTGTTTCAAACTTCATTTAGATTTCTTCTAATATTAAAAAGGAATTTTTTGTACCGATTATTCCTAATGAAAACAAAATGAGTGAATATAAAATCATTTAAATTCCTAGTAAAGGGTGAGTTTATGAAATAGATTAGTAATAATAAAGTGTCCATTTAAATTTTCAATCGTACGAAAGGTATGATGGAAGACGTCTAGTAGATATCAACCATTTTTTTTTAAATCTATCCAGAAAATAAATTAATTATCTTCGATAATTAATGCATTTCCATCGAAAGTTATCTCTTTTTCGCCTAATTTAATCTCACCATTGTATGTTTCTTGGGTCTGTATATTCTATCAAGCCATTTATTGAATCTTGTTTGGTTTTGTTCTTGGTATGGATTATACGTTTTCCCTTCTTTTTTATAATTTAATGAAACTTCCTCAATTTTTGGTTCAATCGTGTTGTAATTTTCAATTTTTAAATCGTTCGTATTAAAGTATTTATTTGATATTTTAGCTAACGGGTCTATAATAGGTTTAAATTATGTTCAAGAGTTCGACTAATGACTGAACATGAGCTTCTCAGTTTTTTAATAAATTCAATTTATATTTAATATTTCTGAGAGCTTAAGTTATCTCGTTTAGTACCAAACTACTGCACTTGTTTGTACTATTAAATGCATGGTTTATATCAAGTATCCTTTTAAGAATCATTTTTTTAATTTTCTGTTTACCGGAATAATTCTTATTTGTACGTTTCACACTAGAATTTAATGTATCAACTTATAAATTTTAGGTATGATTTATTTTAATATGATTATTAAGATTATGACGTCTAGTGTATACGTTTGAACAGGTATTACATTGAAACATAATTATAAAAGCATAAACTCGATTTGAAGGTTTAATTATGATGAAGACGATAATCCAAACTCATAAACACTTGACTAGGTATGAGTTTTTATAGTTGGACTGATACTAAAATATTTTTAATAAAATAATAATATTTAACATTAGTTTGAGAGAAGTATCAATAATTTACGGAAAACCTAATAATTTTAATTATGTACCTACTTATACCTTCAAAACTATTAATATTTTAAAGAACGATTCAGTTAAAAAATGTATGGGGAGATAAATACTATACATTTAGCATGCTAAATTATTATTAAGTATAAATGTGTAAGCTTGTTAAATTTGAATTTAACATGTTATTTAACCATGTATAAACGTAAAAACATACTAAATTTGAATCTAGCATGTTAAATATTATTATGTACAAACATATAAACATGTCAAATATAGAATAATAATTTAAAAAAAGTGTCTATGACTCTACCCCGTATTGCCGTCACAATTGTCACCATAAGATTGCTTACTTTGCTAAAATGTTTATAATACTTATAATAAACAAGAGATTATTAACACATATAAATATATATGTAAATTGTATATATATATATATATACATTATTTAACATCTGAAACTTATATTTTATTCTAAGTTTATACTATGTTTTTGTTTCTGAAAAATCTTATATACCTAATACACCTAGATATACATTATAAACTATATAAATAATATGGATATTATACAATTTGGAATTGATTCTCCTAAAAAAAGTAAAATCAATTCCAAGAATTCATGGTAAACGTCTCTTGGCCACTTTTCATTCAATTTATTTGTACAAAAATCTTTTATAAGTCTAAAATTATTTTCTTTCAAATAATCATTAAAATCTTGCAATCCATCTGTAAACATTTGTAACATATATACTTTTATATTACCCCTTTTAGAATTTAAAAACCTAAGTCTAAAATTTCTATAAATAGCCCAAAATTTCAATATTTTATTATCGTCAGTTTATTTCTAAATTAAATATTATATAGTGTAAATTTCAAGACTTAAAAATCATAATTTTAAAAATTTAGAAGAAATAATAAAACTCGACCTAATCGTGATTTAGGATTTTTACATATTTTTTTGGTACCTAAGTTTTCCTTACGTATTAAAAAAATAATTTTCAAAAAATCGAAAAATCCCCTTTTCAAAATAACATTTCTAGTGATGAGCAAATTCGGTCTTAGTCTTGCAAAAATGCAAGACCAAGACTGTATTAGAGCTAGCAAGACCAAGACCAAGATTTTACTATTACGCAGCAATACTGAAATAGTTATCTTATGCAAGACCAAGACTTGACTGTAAAACTCTTGCAAGTCTTGCTTTTAAATAAAATAGAAATTAATGAATTAAATATATTATTTATTATATTTTTTTCTCGGTATAGGTGCATTATTTACAATTCCACATCGAATCTTCAGATTTCTCGTAATGTAATCATCAATATTCTATTGTAATATTTTCGGAAAAGATTATCATCAAATACATAAGTACACGGGTACGTACCTACACTTATTTTTTTCTGGTCAATATCGTCAACTGTCACCATCGTGTAGGTATAGATGATTATCGTGTCATGATTTAATAATAAATAATAATTTAATAAGTGTAATTTGTTTTGATGATGGAAACTAATTCAAATGAGAGTAAAAACATTTACAATACAATAATAATAAGTAGCTAAAATAAGTTATTTTTCATTGTCTGTAAAAGCAGATATATTATATATTATGTATGTACCGTGGCCGATACAGAGGTCTTGAACGGGAGGAGCAATTAATTAGTAATAAGCAAAAAAAATATCATCAACCTATTTTTTTATGCTGTTACCACAAAATACCTCCCAAAACGGTCAACAATTTTTGAACTCACGCTTAACCGAACGAGCTACGCTCCAGTGGTACAATCGTAATCAAAATTGTAGGCATGTACATAAATGCTCGAGTAATGATATACGATTACAGGCACGACTAAGGAAGGGAAACTTTTTGAATCGCCGCTGCACATTACATATAACATCCAGAACGGGCTTGAACCGGTAGCAAAATGTATTATATACTAAAAGTCATTTTTTTGGGTATTCCAAAATCGAATTTTGTATTATACTCATAAGTCAAGGGAAAGTGGACCTAGCGTCTCACGGTTTTGTCTACCCTCCTGTTGCTTAAAGCCTCTGTACATAGGTACCCATAGGGGTCAGGAGAAGTACATAGACCCCGCTGGAGAATACCAAAAAAAGTGACTTTTAGTGTGTTATATACCAAAGTGTATAACACACTTTGACATCAGTCCGAGTCCGATCCTATGGGCACACATGCCCCCATCTTCCTTCCATAGCCAGTCTCGCCTAAAAGGTCGAATGTAAATAGATCTAATCAATTTGTTATTTTTCAGCTCACAATTTGTAGATTCCGAGATGTGCCGAAATAATACTTCCCAGGAGCTATCTATTATGAACTAAATAATCATAAATTGATTGGACTCTTTCGGGAACCTTCCCGAAGGAAGATAGTGCCCAACAGGAATCATGACCGAAACAAGCACTTAATGGGTGGCACCTGGACCGATCTGTGCTATTAGGGTTTACACCAATTATTTGTGAACGGGGAGGGGACAGTTACCTCATTGTCACCGCCCTTGTATAAGTATAAATAAATTATTTATCCTTATTTATAAATTTAGTTTAAAAAAGCAAGACTACAAGAATTTGCAAGACCAAGACCAAGACTGTGTTAACAAGACCAAGATTTATTTAACAAGACCAAGACCAAGACTGACTTCTACTGAGTCAGTACATATGCCTACTATTCAGCAAGCCTCGGGATTAAAAAGAACATTAAACAACAAAGAATTTATTTTTTGGCTTACATTCTTTCATATATTATGCCTTATATTGATATTTTATATAATCAATTACAGAAACGAGAAACTAATTCTACAACTATAAAAACTTATATTGGTTATTTTACTAATATAGTTTCAGATATAAGAAATGAAATTGATAAAATATGTGAAGGTATTTTTATGCAAAATTTTAATAAGCGAAACTAAATAAAGAAAGAGGATGAACTTAAACGAGAAGCCAAAAAAGTATGTGACGTCATTATATTTCAAGCAAAAGAACGATTTGATTTTACTGGTCATCCCATATTATCGCAAATGTATTTTTGGTTGAAAACTTCGAAAAATATTTTAAACATTTCCCCGAAGAATATTTCAATCAAACAACAAATGTGTATCCATATTTTGACGAAAAAAAAACTGAAAACTGAACTAAAAATAATTTATAGCAGGTCTGAGTTTAGAAAAATATCTGAAGCTGTTTCCTTACTAGCGTTCTTAAGATCTGAAAAACTTACTCGTACATTCACTGAGTATGTGAAGCTATTAAAAATTATAATAACAATACCTATGTCTACATTGGAATCTGAAAGGTGTTTTTCAACATCAAAAAGAATAAAAAAACATGGAACAAGACAGATTATCAAGTTTAGAGCGATGTTATCAATCGAAAGAAACCTCATTATGAATATTTCTGATTTTAATAATAAAGTTATAGACATCTTTGCTGAATCTAAAGAGAGAAGACTTGACTTTACATACAAAGCTAATTAATCAACGGATTTCCTCCACTAACCAGCGGATTAAGTCCTCTGGAGGATACGCTCCGCGAAAAGTAGCGGACTTTCATTTTTACGTTAGTGGGCACAACTAAAGACCTAGTCCGACCGACCAAATCCATCGAGGACCTAAAGATTTAATCCGTCGGACCAAATCCATCAAAAAGTCCTCTCGTGTATGGCCACCTATTATGGAAGTCGAACACCGCCGGCCCGTCACCGTGGACGTGGACCGGTACCGAGTTCGCCGACGGGCTATCACACCCCCGCCCGCTACTTACGACTCCGTTCGGAAGGGAGTCTCTATCCTAATCCAGGGGGGCAGTTTTGAAAGAGTGAGTCATCTGGCACATAATAACTTAACTCATCTCATTTCATAATCTCGCAGTGAGCAAATATTTGAAGCCACTGTAAGTCACGGATTTCATCTCGCGAATGTCACAAAACTCACTATATTTAGATAAATAAATAAAATAGTTTTCTTTGCTATGAATTTACGTAAATTTGATAACAAATAAAAATGATAACATCAAGAAAATAAAAATTTATATTGTTTTGTTTAGATATAATGTTTATACATATATGTGTTATTTACCTGTATAAATGGCATGTATAAATAAATACCAAAAAAATGTTATGGCAGATTTTTTATTCAAAACTGTAAACTGTACGGATTTTCTCTAATACCAGTCTAATAGCTTGCTACCTACAACATAAAAATGTATAGCAATAAGAATCTGTTGGGGAATAATAAGTTACATTTCGATAATGTATATTTTACTGTTGTCAAATTAAACTATAAATAATTCGGTAGGTACCTATATTTAGGGATAAACTATTTGGCCATTTTTAATTATCATATGAGGCCTCGCTTTGGTAACAGTATAACGCACGAATTCCTTCGATAATTTAAAATCTTTAATATATTTGATATCACTAATGAGAAATGGATCTTCGGCATCTCTTAATAGTAAAATGTAGAAAAATAAAGATTATGAAATACAAGATGCATAGGTATAGAAGGGCGGTTAAAAATTATTAATTTTTGAAAACCGCATAGAATCCAATAACAATTATGTATCAATTTCAAAGGTAGGTATTATAACCAAAATTAATTCCATATAGAAAACAAAAAATATAAATGGGTAGGTACGTTTTACAAAAACCGAAAATTACGAAAAATAAAATTTATATTATGTTTTATATTTAAAATGTAAGCGTCTATGTTTAATTTTACTAAACAGGTCTTCCAAGTTGTTTTATTTAAATTTTCTACTAATATGATACTACATTTTATCTACTACATTACCTATAATAATATAATATACACCAATAATAAAATAATATAAATTAAATGCATTTTAAAAAAATATAAAAATGTACACGCGTCACAAAACCATAGTAAATATACGTTTATTATTTATTCCGTTTCTATTGTTCCGCAGTCCACATGCATGTCGGACGATTATTCGTATCGCTCCGGCGGCCGTATTATTAGATACCGAATTCCATTCCTATGTTTTTGTGTTTTAATCGTATATTCGTATAGTTTGACGGGCGATTGTCAACGTCGCCCTTACACCGTTCGATACTCTATAACCGCTCAGATGTATAATTGGTAACCTACCTATTTCGACCGTGCTATTACTTATTTATATTTTTAAGCTACTACCTCATAGTGTTTTCATAACAAAGTAAAACAATTTTTACTTAATGTGGTTCGAGTCTGTCAAAAAAATATCTTTTTTAGACCTTTCGCTGTGACAAAATTGCGCGACTTTGACTGATCCGATTTTAGTTTCGTAAAAAGCATAATATTTTTGGATATCTTTTCTATTTAATTTTCTTTTTAATAGCGGCGTTTTTCGAAATATGAATTTTCGATTTTGGTATGATTAAACAAAATTTCCATATTTTAAATATTTTTCACTTGTGTATATCTAAAGCGGAAATTCATATTTCGAAAAACGCCTCGATTAAAACCTAGAAAATATGTCAAAGAATCTTATGCTTTTTTCAGAATTAAAATTGGACGAGCCAAAGTGTCACAATTTTGTCATAGCGAAAGCAACTTTCTGTTCAAAAAGTGATTTAGTATACGATGTTATTTTCACACTTGCAATTCATATTTAACCTTGACAAATATATATATACAAGCCAAAGGAGTGTTTTTATTAATTTATTATTAGCTTTATTAACTTCAATGACCTCTCTAACTGCATTAAATTCTGAATTTAAAATTTATCATGTACGATAAATTGCCTATATAATAATCCTTATAAAATGATCGATTCGAACCCCCTTAATATTTAAATTATTATAATAACAATATTTTGAAAACGCATTACAATGTAAATATAAATAATTGTTATTATTTAAATCAATATCTAACTTATTAATAAGTAATTTATTACATTTTTAGAGGGGGGCGATCACCCCATCGCTCCTACATACGAGCACCCACTGAGAAAGAGTATCCATTACCGAATTTGTTGTCTATGTTCTCTGTTTTGGATTGGGAATTTTAAATAATAAAGCCATTTCAAAAAGTAGTTATTTTATTAACTTTATCTACAAACGTGTAACGAAATGTTATAAAGTTAAAAATGTTACCAATACTTTGTGTATTTAAAATCAAATAATCATAATGAAAAATATACATTTATCATAGTTTTTGTTATACTCGGGTGCCTTTTGATAAGTGAGATGTTTGAGAATAAATATAATTATTTTGGTCCATTTCATTCATATCACCGTTTATATTCATTTCTCCATACTAATCATTCCACTTACGCTTTTAAAACACCCTTTTACTCACAGCATTCATTTCATTTTTCTCACTGATATCACTTTTCCAGAACACCTAAAATACATAGTTTCAAGTCATTTCATCTCATTTAATCACTCTCACTGTTTCAAAACCGCCATGTTTGGTCACAGGCAACCTCCAGTGATTTCGCTGGTAAAACGATATTTGCCGTTGTGCATGGTAGATAGGGCTCCCTGTCGTCCCACAGTACCGTTTTAAGATCATTTTTAATAATTTTAAAATAATCAAAAAAATTAGGAAAAATTTATGAATATAAAAAAAAAAAAGAATTTAAACATTATTATTTTGTCACTTGTTTTTATCTATGCTTACATTTTTAACTTAACATTTTTTTATATGATGCAAAATATTCTAAAAATATCAAAACTAAATGCATTTAAGGCTAAATCTTTTGAAAAGTTAAAAATTCAAATTAAATATTATTTATTTTTACCAAAATAGTGCACGGACCCTGCACCCCTCTCCCACATTACTAACAGTCTTTTGTCTGTAAACTAAGTGATTTTGCCCCTAAAGATAGTAAAATATATAAATAAAATTATTCATGTAAATAACATTATAATAATGATTGGTTTTCAAAATATTTAGACCCCCCTCCCCAGAAAAAAGTTGAAAATATGTCACAGTATATATCTAATATATAACATTGATAATATGAAATATACAAATATAGAATTATACTGACAAGGGGGGCTTCAGCCCTTTAGCCCCCTCTGTGTACACCAGTGTTTAGTATTAAATAACACAAGCAGTAAGGATTGTATACAGATTATTGTATATTTTACAATTGAATACATTACAACTGTAACATTAAAAATAAAATACTAAATTATATTTTTACGTTTTTATTAATATTAGGTAATAAAATACTCAATAATATAATGTTATGATTCTTTCAGAAATTAAGAATATAAAAATCAATGCATTTATACACAAACCATATGAATTATAAAATTACACAAATTATAACGAAACTTTTTAGGTATATAATAATAATAGAATCAAACTATATAATTATTTAAATTTTAATTTAACTTGGCATGCTGTTTGTAAATAACCAAATCTGATTCAATTTCAAAGGTAGCAGCATGATGTTCTATTAAACGATTTACATAATGAGTATTACGGAATGCAGCAGCTGGTGTTAAAACGCCCCTAAATACAAAATGTATAATATATTAAACTATTGAATACATTTTTAATAAAAATATAACAAATAGTTTACCCTTTAGGCATGATTTGGACATCTTTTAATATAGTTATTGCTCCTAAGACAACAGCTTTACTAGTAAAGCCATAACCTGGATTTTTTGCTCGAACCTAAACATACAAAAAATAAATTCAGTGAATATTATTTAAATAATTAAATATTTATAGAGAACATGAGTGGGTAGTGACTAAAATTGTTTCTACTCTTCACAACATATTTTATAATATATGGTAAATTCTACTTAATGTATCACTATCATATACTTCTTACCATACATATATTATATATTTCAATGGCAGTACATACAATTTTTGTACTTTGTACTGCACATATATAATTTTGGCTTTATTATACTTACTCCAAAAATAACTATAAATATTAATAACTTATACATTAGCAGCTATGAATCTAGGAAAAAATATCAAAAACCAATAATGTCCGTAACCTAAAATATACATTGTAAAAAGATCCATAACCTAAAACGTCCATTGTCTAAATGTTCACTATCACATTTTCACAACAATCATATAATACATAATATATATACATATATATATATATATATATATATATTTTAGAAGTAAATATATGTTCAAACACACAAAAAAAAAATAAAAATAATGATAATATGAATTATGGCGATTTCGTCTAGATACTGATTATCCCAGATCGATAAATGCAACAATAGAAAACTTTATGAAATGTGTATCAATTATACTAATTAATTTTTAAAAATGTATATACATTTTTACTTTACTTATTATCAATATTTTAAATTAATTTTAGTTTTGATTTTTTAAAATATAATAATTAAATATCAATTTTTTAAAAAATATATCCTTTTTATAACAAATATAAAAAATTATGTTAAGTCCTTGTTTAGCGTTGAGGTTAGGTTTCTAAAAAACAACGTTAAGTGAAACACTTTTACATATACTTTATTGTAATGTATTCCTGCCAATAAATAACAGTATACTATATATTTTACAATAATTGTATGATAAAAATTTCAAGATTTAATTATTTTATTTATATATTATTAGATTATTGTTTGTATTAAATGATATTAAAATAAATGAAAACTTATAATTAGATTTAGATAGATTTTTTTAATACATACATACAATTTCAATTTTTTAAAAATATTTTGGGCAATAGAAGGCAAACCTGAACGTTTTGATACCATTATAATTGTAAATTAACAATAAACATTAAAATAATACGTAATAGTAATATATATGTATATAAAACTGTATAATGGACAGCAGAAGTTTCGTTGAACAACTGATTTTCAATAAAATTAAAAACAATTATGAAGTACATAGGTATTACATTACCTATAATAAATAAAAATAGTACCTACATATGATAAACATGTCAATCTAATTAATAACAGTATTATCTGAAAAAAGGTCAACAAAATTAAATTACTTACAATGTAAGTAGTCATACAAACATATAAATATAACAATCTGATGTACATATGTATTAAAAACGACGTTGTATTGAAACCGTTTACAGTGTTAAACGAAACACACTAGGACTTAAATTTCTATGACATAATATCGAAACAATGTAAAATGAGGCAACGTTAAACAAGGACTTATTGTATATAATATATATTATGTATTTATAATATGATTGTTATTATGTTATTAAAATATAAAATATTCTAACTTTATTAATTTTGTCATATTTATTATAACATTTTGACAAAATGTGACATTGGACATTTTTATCATGGACATTATTGGTTTTTGATATATTTTCCACCTGGACATTTTTGTAGATTACCAACAGAGTTATATATTATATATATATATATACAGTTAAATTCGCTTAAAACGATGCTAGATACAACGATAATTCAAATAAAACGATGTTATTTTAAAATGAAAGAAACTGAGAAGCCACTGAAGAAGAAATTGTGAAGTCTATTCTAAATACGAATGAGGATAAAAGCGAATAGGCTGATGATGACACCGATTAAATTGTATCTAAAGTACGATCTATTTCGGAAGTTATTTTTGATTTGTGCATTAAAATTATTTTAAAAATTATGTTCTATTTAAATCAAATATTAACACAAAAGTCAAAAAGTGTTAAGAATTTTCAAAAATGATATTTCTGAATCCAATATAGCTATCCCAATAAATGAAATTTAATCCAGTTATTTAGTTGTACATTCAAAATGGCATACAGTAAATATTATAATATTAACGAACAATTCAATTTTTCATTTTGTTTTGGATAAAACTTACACAAAACAAAACAAAAAAAAAAAAACTTGTAAAGCGGTATGGGGTAGAACAATGGTATACTTATATTTTTTCAGTCACACTTAGTTCCAAAATTATAGGCTAAAAACTTTAAAATCATCGAATTCTAAAAACTATTGTTTTTCTGTATTACATTAAACCACAAAAGATTTTAAGGGTTAATTATACTTAATAATATATACTAAAACAGATTTAATTTATCTTACTTAATTTTTTTGTTATATACAGAAAATTGCGAAAATAAATATTTGATAAATAAGAAAATAAGATATCTTATTAAAAATTTAATTACATTTGCTACTGCACACAATTTTGGGCTCAGTGGTTTTACTGTAACATCCCGACTTAAGATTGATAACAAATTAAATAACATTATAACATTATTAAAAATATAATTTGAATAGGTACCACATTAGAATGAAAACGCAAGTTTTAGTATGGTATACTCATAGGTACTGTGGATCCACATAATATATTTTTGTATTCACTGATATAATCCTATTTTTTCGGCGAATACACTAGTTTATTAATTAAAAATTATATTTTAATTAATTAAATATTAATTAAAAATTACAGTATGTGAAACAAATAATGTGACATTTATATTAAAAGGAGTTGAAACGAACATATTACCAAATTAAAAATTTTTTAAAACAATGTTATATTATTTTTGGATAATATTATCTAAGTTCTTAGATTCTTACTAAAAATTATTTTTATTCTTGTTAAACAATATTTTATAAAAACGATAGTTGTTTTGAATATTTTCTCTTTTTCAAAATAATTGTTAATATAAGTGTTTTATCTCTAATTTTAGAAGGAAGGAATAGAAGTGGCCAAGTTCTGGCAAGATAGTATCTGACACATAATTCTCAACATCAATATTTTACACAGTCAAACTATACAGACACAAAATTAATTATTTAATTGCTATTTTCTTACTGTTTATTTATCATTTATTTATTACTACTATTTATTTATTTATTTTTTTGATTTATTTATCCATGTTTACTTATATATTTATTTATTTAATGTTACCGACCCATAGCTGTTAATTTTAACTTTAAATACTAGTCGTATTTATATACAAGGTTGCTTGACACATAAAAAAAAAAAAATCTCTAATTTTAACAAGATGCCACATTTTTTTTTCATTTTAGATAGTGTGATTTTGCTATGTTACACATTGCACAATAAAACATGCAGGTATGATCTGCAAAATATAAAAAAAAATCACCTTAATAATTGTTTTTCTTGTGTTATTAAGTCTGTGACTTATTTCCTTTGGATTTGTTGTATGTGGTTTGACAGAAGTTGACCCATAACCAATCAAAGTTAATGTCATTCGTGAATTTTGCATAATTTCTTCTTTTGGTCCAGTTTTTGAAACTGCCCCCAATGTAAATAATTTTGGAAACTGCACATTTTTATAAAATTTAAATTAGACCAATGAAATGATGTAGTAAAACTTGATTATTTTTATAAAATTAAGATGATAATAATAATAATAATTACTAATGTTATTAATTAATCTTACCCGAACAAAAAGAATTCTTAAAGGTTCAAACGCGGCCATGATTGAAAAGCATAAAAAAAAAATTAAAACGCAGATTGCCGATACTAAACTTCCATTAACAAGATAGTTCCTGACATTGAAATTATAAGGTAAATTATCTACAGATTTTGCATGATGTATTGATCTGGCAATGACGGCTTGATCTGGTTCCGGAAAAGCCAAACACCATTTTTTCTTGTCAGAACACGTATCAATTTGTTGTCTATGCAAAATCCTATAGTTGAAAATTTACAGTATAGTAATTTATTTAATAATTTAATGATATTAAAAAACAATTTATTAATTTTTTTATTGCAACATAGGAAAATTACTACACTAAAACTTAAAAGAAAATTTACTAAATTGAAAAAAGTTACTATCTAAGATAATGAATATGTATACTCCGCACATGTTAAGAAGGTTCCATGGCGAGTCTGCGGCAACTGATTTCCACCACACTATAGTCAAATAACGCTGCATTGACATACAGAATACTAATATTTATTAACCACTAACATACAATTATATGTTATAACACTTTATTTTAGGTAACAATGTATAATAAAGACTTGTGTGTGGCACCTTTTTAACATGTATGGAGTATATAAAGCAAAATTTCATACTTAGAAATATTAGGATTCACTCTTGTTATTTTCATTGACTTATCTAACAAATCTCTGTAGTGTTTACGCTGTTTCTCTGTTGCCAAATGTAATATAGCACTTATCCAAGTACCATCATGAATCATTGCACTCTATAAATATATATTTATTATTGTAATGCATAGTGTAAAAATATATTAAAGCTTATACAATTAAATGATTAATTAATCAAAATTATTTATTTTCTATTTGCAGTATATGAATGTGATATATAAAACAAAACCTTCCTGCTTACATTAGTAAATAAAGATAAAGAAGTACTGGAGTACAGTTGCAAGTACACATCAACATTTTGCAATTCACCTGTACATAAAACATAAATAATTCTTAATAGGGTAAATTTGAAGACATTATTAGAACCAGTGGTGGCTTGTGTGTAGGAGCGATCGTCCCCCCTCTAAAATTATAGCAAATTACTTATTAACAAGTTAGATATTGATTTTAATATTAACAATTATTTATATTTATATTGTAATGCATTTTCAAAATATTATTGAAAGTAAAAATTGTTTTCCATTGTTATGTTAACACTATAAGATATTCAGAGTTTAAAAATATATGTAGGTAATAGCACGGTTGAAAGAGGTACCTATCATTTATTTGTGTGGTTATTGAATAACTAACAGCGCTCGGCACTGAGATAATGATGACAATCGCCCATCATAACTATACGATAAAAACACAAAAACATAGAAGGGGAAATTCGGTAATAATGCAGGCGTCGGAGCGATACGAATCGTCGTCTGGCATGCATGTGGACTATAGAACAATACAGAATAATGATTATATACAAGTATATTTACTGTGTCCGTGTGCGTGCACATTTCTATAATTTTTTTATTATTTATTTAATTTATTCTTTTATTATTGGTGTATATTATATTATTATAATTTAGTAGATACAAATTCAGTATCATATTAACAGAAAATTGAAATAAAACAACTTGGAAGACCTGTTATGTGAAATGAAAGATAGACACTTAAATTTAGAGCATAAAACGTATATAAGTTTTATTATTTTATAATTTTCGGTTTTTGTAAAACGTATTTGTATATTTATTTTTTTATATTTTGGTTTAATAAATACCTTTTAAGTTGGTACATAATTATTATTGTATTCTATGCTTTTCAAAAATGAATAGTTTTTAATCGACCTCCCACTTTCAAAGCTCATGAGCTGCTTCTGATTAGAACCCAAAATTATATGCATGAACATGTTCATACAACAAGGAGATTCGACATTTTCGTATTTCAGACTAAACTGAATTTACTGACTCAATGTTATTTTGTATTGTAAATGTAATGTATTTATTATAGTTATGGTTAAGTGCACAAAAAAAATGTAGGCTAGCCACAGAAACCTAAATAAAATGATTACTTACTTTAATTACAAAAATTTTAATTTAATTTTTTTTGGTTTTATGTCATGATATACAGAAAACAAATATGTTTAATGCTATAATATGTTAGTTTTATATTATCAAGTAATATTATTTTATTAAATATGCAAAATATTATACTATATTAATTTTTTTTTATTGTTATCAGTTATCACTAACATTTTATTGCATATAATAAATATTTTTTTGCATATTTTCTTTTTCTTGCATATTTGTTGGATATTTTGAGTATTATTCATTATACTTATGAGCTTACCATTAAAATGTTTGTATAAAAATTCTACACCAAGGTCTGCTGGTACACTCTCCATGCCAAGTGCACTAACAATGATTGAATTATTTTCTTCTGCCTGTTTGTTATATGTATAAGCCATTTTTTCCATAAACTATAATTAGAAGTAAATTAATAGTACAAATAATTATAAAATATAAAAATAATAATTATTATATTTAAAGAATATTATAATTTCATAAGAATAAATAATATGTAGAAGGAATTGGTTAGCTAATTGGTCATTTTCTGTCTTTTTTTCTATCTCATACATAATATAAGAATTTAGACATATTCTATATCCAACAAATGAATTGAACTAATGAAGTAATATAGGTTCTGAAAACTGTTTTGAATTTGTTGTGAAGTCAACTTTAGACCAACTTTTCACACATTTTTTAAATTTTATTCCCTTTTGAGTCCAATCAAAATTAAGTTTATAAATTTGAACATTTACAAATTATAATATTTAAATATTAACCAACTGCCATGCAATGGCTGATAGTAAAATTTATATAAACATATACTATCACACAAAAATGACTAAGGTACCGTACAGTGTAGACTGGACTAAGACCATTATATTATTTAAGATAATTTTCTCTGTAGAAAAAAGTATTACACTAAGTACATAAACATATATTTAAACACTATGTAGGTATATGAAAATATCCTATTTTAAATGTTGAATGGAGCAAGGAATCTCTTAGTTTTACAATAATGGTTTTTTCTTTAAGGAACAATTTTTTGACCAGAAAATTAAATCTAATCAGTTTTCAACTAATTGATCAGGATGGAATTTTGAAGAGGTTATTTTTAAATTATTTGATAAACATGTTAGAAAAAATCAGTGGGCTTCTTTCTTGCCAAAACTGTATCTCTTCCTTTTTTCGCCAATTCACTTTTCTGCCAGATATAAAAATCGATAGTATGTATTAACTATCTAAATATGTAGCGGCTCGTAGGTAAAATATCTAGTATATATAGAAAAAATAAATAAAAAATATAATGCTATAATACTTTATAGTATACTCTCTTTATGTACTTTATAGTATATACTATGTATGTATACAGTAAAGACTTTTTTGTACGAATCCAGAATGAAGAGTAGGTATATTAGTTGCAGTTATTTTTAAAGAGTTCTCAATAATCAATTAATAGAAAGTTTCAAGAAAGTATAAAAATATTTTATATTAAGAATGCAAATTTCTGACATCACGATTGTCAGAGAATTCCCAATCTGAAACAATTAGGAAAATCTTATTAAAATAAAATAATAATAGTATTTAACCATATTAATATTAATTATAATATGCTAACACATAGATAAAGTATTAGTTTACCATCTCACAAATAAAGTTAAGAGGACACCACATCAACAATTCACAATGATAAAAATATGTATGCAGAAAACTGTTAACATAGGTTCTTAAAGTTATTTTAGAGTTAAAATATGTACTATAAAATCAATAGAGGACAATATTTCTAAGTGAACATCATTTTGGGTTTTTAATTTACTAATTAGAAAATAAATTATTGTAGTTGTTAAAGGTTTATTTTTTTTTAATAATTATTACAATAACTGTTTTTCTAACAAGTAAATCGAAAACCGGAAATAAAGTTAATTTCAAAATGTTGGGCTCTTTTGATTTGATAAAAGTTGTCTCAACTATAACATCACTTTATGAACTTGTTTTAACAAAATAAATAAAAATATATATTTAGTATTATAAATAAATACTATCTCTAATAACAAAATCAACAATGTCCCTTATAACTATGGACAAACGGCTAAAACGAGGTTATAAGGTGTCTAATCTTATGTTTAGAAATCTAATAATTGTAGTAAAACTTCCATTTTTGACTATTTGCATATAGGTTATTGACTGCAATGCTACACAACAAATGCCAAACTAGGAATTCTCAGTTTAGACTATAATATCTAAAGTGCATATTTTTAAAATGAGGAGCACATACTATATAATTTCAAATTTCTCACGCACCACTTTCAAAAAACCTAGAGAGAAATTTTCATCTGTTGTATTGGTATTAAATTACAGTTGTGAAATAGACTGTAAACTACTATATGCCTACAACATATACACCACAACATTTACCCCGCTATACTGTGTTTCATGAAAAGTTGCCCAAGATTATGAATAAAGAATGATTTTTTGAAGTCGAGTTTCCCTCTCTAGCTCAGAGTAACATAATTGTACAAGGTCAGAGAGGGAATGCACGGCGTTTGATGGGTTTTGTTCGGATCTTTTGTAAAAGAAACAGAATAGAAAATTGTATATACACAATCTCTTAATCATTTACCCATTCAAATCCTCTTAAGTAAATATTTATTATCGATTAAAAAAAAAACCAATAATAATGATAAGAGTATACATATTGAACATTTAATAGTTTCACTTACTAAAGATTCCCCGGTGACATCTACATAATGAGTAGAATTCAAAATACATGATTTCACCACTGCTTCACCATAAATATAGTATGGCCCAACACAATTGATAACTACTGATGTAGTTTGTGCCATTGCCATAATAGTTTTACTATCTTGTATATCAACATAGATAATATCAATTTTTTTATTTTCAATATCACCTATATAATATTTAAAAAATATACATTAAGAGGACGCTATACCCGCATTTGTTGTCTCTGTCTATTCAACATATAATATAGCAAAATCACACTACGCAGAACTAAAATTTTGACGTTTAGGTTAAATTTAGAGTATGAACTAAACACCTATTACAAAATTTAAAGAGAAGAATAATTTTGAGTGAACCTCGTTGGACTTTTTGTAAATTATCATCTGACAAAAAAGCTAAAGCTACTTAAAAATATCAAAAACTAAAAATTCCATATCTCTTTTTTAGACAATATTTTACAAAAAGCCTAACGAGGTTCCATTGAAATTATTTTCCTCATTAAATTTTATTATAGGTGTTTAAACTTTAAAGTTAACCAAAACACCATAATTTCAATTTTGCGTAGTAAATTTTACTATATTGCAAATTAAATAGAAGTGAAAATGCGGGTGAGGCATACTCTTACAAACATTCTAAAATAATATAGTTGAATAAATATTATATAATACATAAATTTAATGTAAATTAAAATATATTAAAAATTAATTAATTAAAAAAATATAGATATATAATATATATTATATACAGGTAACAAAAAAATTAACAATATATACATATAGGTACATGTAAATACATGTAATACAAGTAATATAAAATGAAAATATCCCCAAAGAGTTCTTAAAAAGATTAACTAATTTTGATCGTAAATCGTCATTAAATTAATATTAAAAAAAAAAAAGTAATACAAAAAAATAAAAATTAACAAACATAATATATAGAATATACTATAAATAATCACGAAATTTAAAATAGACAAACATATACATTTTTAATAAGTTTAAATTTCTCATTTAAAAATGCTTAATAAACATGCAAATTGAGGAATAAAAACTTTACAAAAAAAAATTAATTTTTGACCAAGTTATCCATTTTTTTTTGTTTTTTGCGAACCAATGGTTTCCAAATCTTGTGCATATCCATATAAACCGTATGCAACAAAATATTAAAAAAAGTTTAAAAATCATATTAGCGGCCACACAAAAGCAGTTTATTCAACAGTTTTGGACCGCGGTCCAGGACTGACGATTAACAGTCAGTTTTAAACCGCCGCAGTCCAGATCTTTCATTGCCCACAAATGTACGTTCTTGGCTTTTTGATTTTGAGATTATACAACTATGAAAGACTAAGACCGTTCGTTAGTGATGTAAGAACTATAATTTTTCAACAGTCCCGATGTGGCACATGGACTTTTAGAACAGACTAAAATCTTGAGAGGATTTATGACAGTTTTTGTAATAATATTGCAGAATATATATGCTATTTTTCAACGTTTTTTTTTCTCATTATTATTTATTTTATTTTACTAATTTTACTATTTTCTTTTTTCATTTAATTTTATTATATTAAGGGAGATTTTGCACAACATACGTTAAAATATTCAATTATGATAATTATTATTAATTGTTTATTGTACCTACTATCAACTGTCAAAAGTTCATAAATTTAATTTTGTAAATAAAATACCTATGAAATAAATGTTAAATACGTCTTGTCTTATAAATATACTCTACTGTACCTTCTGATTTTTTCTACTATAAGAATACAATTATTATCGTGCAAAATTCATAGGTCACAGCGTTATATGCATTTATTAATTATTAATTGAACATAAATCATAATATAATAATGAGAGTAAACAGATAGTGCAGCAACATTGCAATTCAAATCATATTTGACCAATCGTATTGTGTATGATTCCACACATTTTGCAGAATCATACTTCACCAAGAACACCTTGTTTTACTGACCCCTTTAATTGCTATTACAACAGGTAAATATATAAAAATAAAATCATGTTTCATAAAATTTACATTAGGGACAGCTATTAATAGAATATAATTAGGTATATTTTACTATACACTGATGATTTTGCTATACATAATTCATAGAAACAAAAAATACCATTGTTGTTTTAAATTTAAGAATATACACAATGGTTTTTAACGTTCCTTAAACAATGCGAGCTATTATCAATTGATACTACCTACACCTACTTCATGTAGGTAGATATTAATGAATTAAACAATAGCTATTTATAATATTAAAATAATAACTTACTATGAGCATTGTACACATTATCAAGCACTTTTTGTAATTTAATAGCATCACGTCCAGCTACAGCCCATGTTAAATTATACGTTTGACAATAATTGACTATCTCTTTGACAACAAATTGTCCTGTAAATCCTGAAGCTCCAAGTATAACAATGTCATATTTACGTACAAATTTTGTTTTGGACATCTGATCATCACATTCGACGGTTTGATCCATTTCGAGTGAATCCCCGGACATGTCCTACAAGAATAAAAAGAACGATTAAATCAAATTCACAAAAAATTAACCAAAATGCTTGAACAATATTCGAGTGTACATACCGTAATAATGTTACGATTATGTAATTATGATATAGGCACCTAAATACGATTATGGTCGAGATCAACAAAAGCGGAATTCGAACGCGAAATATTATTGTTTCGTCGACGCCTAACGATTTGAATGAAATAAAACGCACACAACAATTAACACTAAAATACAAGCCGAAAACACAATGGGTACTTCCCCTACTTCAAGGTATGGAAATTCAACAGATTACCATCAGCAAACTTGGACTTTACACTGGAGTGTTGACCCGGCTTGGTCACTCATATAAAAAACAATGAATCACAATAATAATACGCGCAAGAATTCGACAATACACCTCGACGGCTATACCATAGAAAATAAACTATCAAGTAGACAATAAAATGAAAATATTTAATCTAAATCGAAACTCAATATTTTAAATTATAATTATTAGTATAATGTGTGCACAGATATTACATAATACATTACAATAACACCTCGAATAACACTATGTACCTATTACCTATGTAACAAATAGACGATTATAAACATAATAGTTTAAATACTAATTTTTTTTACACAAATCATTGTTCTTTATCAACAATTGTTCATAAACATTACCATGGTCAACAGTTAGCCGACCATGGTTATTAGAACTGATGTTATCATTCTGACATTATAGATAGAATGATAATTGATAGTGATTAGACTTATCTCGATTCTATGGTTTGTGATGAATGATGATTATTATTCATAAAAATAACATTTTGCATTTTTCTGTTTGTCGTTGTATATTTGTAATAAATTTAATAATTATCCTGATTTCATTCTTATTTATATTTTACCTAAATAAAATATTCTTTATAGGTATATCTAGTTATTTAAACTTTAAAAACAAGTCTAAGTTTGTGTAATGTCGATTAATTATTATCTATACAAATGATCTGAGGATCATATTTTTGTCAATGTCAACGTTAAGCTACACTTTGTATATTAAATTCTGTATATATCTATAGGTATAATATAACTGTTCGTTATTAAGTAACTAGCTGTTTTATTTTCGAACAAAATGTGGCAACAACAAGCTTTTGTGTTGGATTCCAAGTTTAACGCCTATAGAACTTCGAACCATCCAAATTTTAGTAAGTTTTATAAGTTGTGAATAATGTAATATGATTATATGGGTAGTCGGAATAATAATCCCCAATTATTTGAAACGGTTGTAATTTGGTCAATTTTTGGTTTAGGACCATAATCTAAACATCAAAATTAATTTTATAAATGTATCCAGGCGAATCCGGTATCAAAAATGGGAATGGCTATTTAAACTTTTAACCTTACCTTGTGTTTATGCAATAATTTACGTTTTTTCAAATTGCAACCCAAAATTTACCTAGGTAGTTACAGCTGTTGTTATGTATATTTATAAGATAACAAATAGAACAATACATTTTCCCATACCTCGTTGGCCATAAGCATCCATCAATATAGAAATTGATTAAGAAAATAAAAAATAAAGTAGGAGCTGTTCGAGCGAAAATGGCTCTCAGTAATATAACAAGTCTAAAAACAAAAAAAAAAAATTAGGATACAACGAAATAACGTAGAATTGCTTGAATGCCTTATGTAAATGCTTTGAAAACAAAGATTACTATACTTGATTTTTTTAAGAAGTGTGAACTACAACATACACCATAAAATATAACCGTTTTTTGATAGTCATGGAGATATATGATGATATAACATAATTTATTATAAATATTAGATGAAAATCGCTGTATTCATATTCTATGGTTGTAGGTATATACAAATTATATTAATTATTATATTTGTGAATTTATTTATTAGTGCATGTTTAATGGTTATGTTTATATATTGGCTATAAATAAATACCCAGTTTCTACAAAAAGAATTTGTTAAATAAAAACGAATTCTTTTTGTAGAAACTGGGTATTTATTTATATTTATAAATAATTCTACAAGTAACTCAACACCAAAATATATATTGGCTATTGATATTATATTACCTTAAGCCTTGGGGATTATTTTTCTAGGATTCGACTATATACCTAGTCAATTATTTGTCAATCACACTATCAGTACAATACCGCCACAAAACATACTTGAAATTGATTTTTTGGAGTTCATTTAATTATTTATTGTTCAATATTAATACTATTATTAATTGAATTGTTTTATGACAATTTTTGTTTTATTATTATTTAATTAAGAATATATTAGACAAATTGTCAATGAATAACTCTCATTATCATTTCTCATTTTTATTAATTTACAAACATATGTTAGATACCTATACGAAAAAAAAATAGTTAACATTATCTGGCCTATATTTGATACTTATGTGTATTTTTACACATTTCATGAGTTGTTAAAAACTCAGTATATCAAAATATGGTCAGATATAAAAAAATATGTTTTTTTTAAATAGATATTTTGATTACACAACAATGAAAATGGTATTGACACAAAGTGCCAAACTATTTTTAAATTAATTTTAAAATGTCATAAGAATTTCTCATAAAAAAAACCCTTAAAAATTAGGTGTGTTTTATCCTTTAAATTGTAACAAATAAATTATATTTTTTAATATGAGTAATACCTAATTAATATTTAATATAAAAATATGATTGTAAATGTATACATAATATTTTGTGTTTAATGTTTTTTTTTTTTTTTTAGGAACATTATACATCAGACGTAGAAATCAGCTACTCCGAGAAAAATCTAAACAAGATGTAAGTTCAATATCAATATCTATTATTATTAACTAAAATATTATTGTGTAACTATTGTGTTTTCTTCCTAAGGATATGATTCCAGGCAATACTATAAGAAAAAAATATTTACGTATTAGATCTGCAATTTTACAAAATAGGTATAATGTACATTTTGATGTACAATCAAACAGCACAAGTACTAGTTTAGTAAGTACTAAAAAATAAAAATAATAAAAAATACAAATTAAAGCTATGCAATGTAATAGAACACCTTTAAACTTTTACAGATGAGTTTAAATAAAGATCAAAATCAAGCCTATAAATCTATTGTTAGCAATAATGTTATGGAAGAAAATTATGCATTCAATAATGTTCATCACATTTATGATCAAGTATATTGCTAATTTATTTAAGTATGTATATGATTTTATAGTTTTATATCAATCTTGGTCATTTTTTTCCAATATAAATTAGCATTCAGATGCAGTGACAATGTTAAAATTTGCTAATAATGATAAATCAAAATTATGCTGTGCTTCCAATGATGGAACTCTTAGTATTTGTGATGTTTTGTCATCTCCGCCGTGTGTAAAAGCTGTATTAAAATGTCATACTGGCCCAGTTACTGGTAAGATATAAATATCTATAAATTATGATGGTGAACTGATAAGTATAATACCTACAGTTTTTTTTAAATTCATTGACATAAAATTTAGATTTTGATCAAATTGAGAAATGTATTGGTTTTATGACTTTTTTTTACGTCTGTATACATTTTTTGGACAGAATGAGTCAAACAGGAGTTTTGAAGGGATAATATAGATAATTTTTCCATCAATAACAGGCCCAACTTGTTTTTATGTAAGTAGTAATCGATTGTTAGTTTATTACTATGCAGTTGCGGCATACTGCTTGCATCCATGTGTACAAGTCAATTTAGCTGCAGAATGAAACTTACAAATCTAATTTATAAACAAAAAGTAACTTTACAATTTTAATACTTTTATTTGTTTGATTTTAAAAAGTAAATAAATACTCGTACTTTAATTCATCAATAAATTTACATCACATTAATTCAGAGCATATTATTCATATTTAAAATAATTATTAAATTGATAATTAAAAATTGCAAATTTTTTAATAATTAATTTTGTTTTTGTAAAAATATTACGTAAATAGAAAAAGTGCTCCGATTAATGCATAGTAAACTTATTAATGATTTCAAAATTGAAGTAAGAGCACTAAAATTAACTTGTTGCTAGGCATTGAGGTTATTTTGGTAAATAATTGATAGTCTTAAGGACTTTTTATAAAAAGAAAAAAATTGGTTTTAGTTGTTATTTTAAAGAGAGGACATTTTTCGATTTTCCAGTAGTTTTCTCAAGTATAAAGAAAAATTTCATTTTATAATGAAAATATTAAATAAAGTTTTCATGGTTTAATAATATGCCCAACTCATCAGAATTATTTTTTCGATTTCAATGTTTTATCATCACTTTCAAATTTAAAATAATAATAATACACTATCCTGTCTAAGGACCGAAGATACGATAGACCAACTTCTTTGTCTTTATCTGAATGACTTTTTTTTTATATTTATCTAACAACCATGTTAAAACAATGTTTGACCATGTGAGCCAAATTTAGTTTCTTAGCTATGCTGCTTTAATTTAATTAGTTTAAATTTTAGGTAGGCCTAGTGCATCATGGATTATGTGTTTTCAGTTTTTGAAGAATGCAGAACAATTGCCTTTACAATCAGCATTCATACCCAAGTCCTTCAATATCTCAAAATACTGTAATGTAAGCATGACTTTTCTTGCAGACCTCTTACTGACTAAGGGTATTTAAATTCTATTAATATCCTATAACTTCCAGGAGGATTAAGATGTGTTATCGATTCATCATTAGTTGAATAATCTTGCTCAAGTATTCATCATACTCTCAACAATAACACTTGAACAACTCACAATAAATGTCTAATCGTTTTTAATTTATTCATCAAAACAATAAAACTTGTTTCTTCGTATTTATTTTGCTGTACACACTAGTATCGAAAATGATGAAACACTTGGCTTAATTAATGTAGATTATTAAATTATAGTAGAAACAAGTTGTTTCTGCTTATTAATTGTACAAAACACGATAGGAGATATTACTTATCAGCTCACCTACATATGTTTAACTAAATAAATATAGTATTATATTTTGTATACATTAGTATAATCTGTTCCAAATAAGTTTAATCTCATGTGACAATCTACAGTGCATGGTAGCGGTAGTGGATATGTCTGGAATGCCTCTGTAGCACCAATGTTGGAACGTCATTAATGTTTCAATAGCTGCAGAGCATGCAATTTCAAATAATTAGTATAGTTATGACACGCTGAGTGTTTATCGCTAGTGCTAAGAATGAAAACTGCCATCACTGATGGCTAGTCAATACCCTCTGATTTTTCACTCAAAATTAATTATCTGGGACAGTGTATAGTTAATTTAAAATTTAATTTTTCATTTTAGGTTGTGATTGGTCAGCCTCGGATGAATTAATTGCTAGTTGTAGTACCGATGGAACAATTTGCTTTTGGGATGCTATTCGATACTGTTGTTTAAGATGTGTAAATGATCCACTTTATTCATCTGTAATGGTTTGTGTATTTAATCCCATCAACAACAATATCCTTATAGTACGTTATTTTTAATTTCTTAATAAAATATATATTTTATTATATAATTTAATTAATAACTATAGACTGGTAACAAAGCTGGTTTTGTGTGTGTATTAAATGTATCAACTGGTATATATCCAAAAGGAGGCAGACATAAGATTGGTGGTCAAATTTTATCTTTGGCTATTAATAATAGTGGTAAGATAATTTGGGTCGGAAACTGCAAGGTATTTATTAATGCGCTAATAAAATTGATAGAGTTAAATTTTCTAAAAATGTTTATGAATATATAGGGTGAAATAGTATCTCTCAAATTAAATAGCAACGATAATAGTGTTCTTACAAAGTGTCACCGGGTTTTAACATCGCCAAATCGTGGTGCAATAACTTGCTTGACTTGGAGATCATGGATTAGTCGTACAGCAAGAGATCCAATGTTATTGGCAAATTGTGCAAATAATATACTGTGCCTCTACAAGTTTGTAGAATAAAATTACTTTAAAAATAATTGCCAAATAAATAATGTTATTTAATCATTTAGGATTTCTGAAAATAATGGAGCGTTGTCTTTGGAAAAAAAATATTCTGTTCCCCATACTCAAAGTAAACACTTATTACAGTCAACATTTTGTCCTATTATGTCATTTAGACAGGGTGCTTGTGTTGGTATGTGTATTTTTGTTGTATTATGATTCCAAGTTTATCATAAGTTATCATTTGTTTACAGTTACAAGCAGTGAAGATTCTTGTGTATATTTTTTGGACATAGAAAAAGAATCAAATTGTACCATAAAAAAATTGCAAGGACATGCTTGTGTGACATTGGGTGTGGCATTTAACTACGATGAAACAATATTAGCTACGAGTGACGTACAAGGAATAATTATTATTTGGTCTCGACAAAATCAGCAACAATCATTGTAATCAATTATGTATTAAAATATATTTTATTTATTTGTTATTAACTATACTGTTAACAACCAAAATGTTCTATGTTGTTCAATAACTAAGGTACCTACCACATTATTTTCATTTGTTTATGTATATTTAGCTTTTATACCTATACTACACTTTTTAGAATATGTTAAAATATACACTATACATATAATTAGATTTATTTTGTTTCATGATGAACAACAACATTAATTGATATATAGGTATCCAGGTACCCGGTTGTTGAACAACTGTTCTGTATTTTTCAACAAATTAAATAAAATAATATTTATATACTATGTTTTGCATAATTAACATAAATATGTATAAAAAGATCTAAATAATAAAGATCTAGATGTATGGAATTGTATATTTCCAGAGAAAGTAATTATTTATTATTTTAATTATTATTTATGTTTGAAATAAAAATGGATACCTGGGTACCCAGTTGTTGACAGTAAGGTTAATAATATTAACATTGATTGTTAATGGTAATAATAAATAATAAAGTTTATTTTTTGTTACTTTCATAAAATTTTTATTGAACAAAAAAATGTGTAACAAAAATAGTGCATTAATTACTAGGCAATTGTGCATACATTACTAAGTACACAGAAACAATACATTATTAAAGAAAAGTAAAGTGTATTATACAAAAATCAATAGGCTTATTAGCTTCAACTAGGTACTATACAATTACCTATCTAAAAAGTGAATATTTGGTTTGAAAACTTAATATGATTCCTTTAGATTTAAAAAAAAATTATGGAATTTTAATGTTAACAATTATTCATTCATTAACATATTATGATTTCTAATAAGTCATAAAATAATTATATTATTCTAATTATACACTTTTCACGTAGTAATTAATTCCTTACGTTACACATACAATACAATTAATATATATACTATATATACATACTATTCATTTTTGTTCTATCTAGTATACATCAAATGAAAAATAATAAATAAAAAATTAAACGTACCAATTATTTCAATCCAAACATTTTTTTTTTGTATTGTAACTCTAATGATAAAAGTTCTTCTTTCATTCTATTTTGGCGTGCTTCAGATTCCATTTTTTCCACTTCAAATTTCAATTTTTGAATTATTAATGTCTGCTCTATTTTACTTGTTTCATACTCAGTTTTGGACTTTTTTAATTCAAGCATATTCAATTCATTTTGAAATGCATCTGGGTCTGCTTTTGTTTTATTTATATTATATGAAAAATAGTAAAGAAAAGAAATATTTTATAAGTTAAATAAGTTTTAAAAAATATTGAATTACAAAGATTATATAATACTTACTACTGTACTCTGTTATACAATCAAAATCAGTCGAAAGTGAATCCATCTTATCACTACCAATAACTTTTTGAGAAGTATAAAATGAAGATACTGAAGTACCACCTTCATTTTTGTAATTTTCAGCCTCTGGTTCAACCTAAAGGTATTAGTAAAAATAAAGTTGGTATTAAACATATTTAGTATGACAAATAATATTATTCGTTGTTATATTATAAACTATAATACCTTGTAATCACATGTTTTTTTACGTGTCATCCTCTTTTGAAAATCATATAAATTTTTCAGTTGTAAAATGGTTCTCAATCCAGATGTTTGTTTAATATTATATAAATCAGTTATTTCTGACCAAGCTACATTCTTCTTCTGATTTGTAATAGCATCAGTCTAAACAAAACTTAAATTAATTTATAGAGCAGATATTTTAATCACACACGTTTATATATAATATAATATCAATAATAATTATTAAATGACTGTAAGTTGTCTCTATTAGATATATGTAGAATACCTATAGACCATGTACATGCTACAATCAATATAGCTTTGTAGTTTGTAATATTAATAAATTGACCTATTATATAATCTAAAGATAAAAACATTATCCATAGTCATCTCTAGTTTTAGCTGATATTTGTCAATATTTTAACATATACGTTATAGGTGTATGAGTTTAAAATATTATATTAATTCAAAATCTTTTTACATTACATTAAATTCGAAATATTGAAAAGGATGATTTTTCCATCCTTGATAATTTTCAGGTTATTTATTATAATATTAGAAATTGCAAATGTGTAACAATTATGTGGAACATACATTTTATATTTTTTTTTTTGCATACCAACCTAGATTGGCCCAGAAAACAAAATAATAGTGAAAAGTACTTCATATTTAAATGTTCTTATTAGAAATAATTAATAAAATATGGGGCTAAACACTGTTATTCCTAAATATTTGCCAAAAATAATCTAATTTTTTCTCACAAGCTATAAAAATTTCAATGAAATGCTAAAATATAAAGGGATACAACTTGTATTCATGTATTGAAATAATTTGATCAAATATACATTTTCTTTCTAGTATACAAAAAACAAATTCTTTTAATATATTTGAATCCGTGCTTGTGGAAAACAATTAAAAATAAAACGAGATATTTTAGTCTCTATCTAATTAATTGATAATACAAAATTCAGCATTTTTATTATTAGAGTAAATTGACCTATTACCAAATATATAGGCGAGATCTATATTGTATCATCGATTATTTTCAGAAATTTTAATTTTAAAGATAAGTATGTTATTTTAAATTAATGGGATTTAAAAATAATTAAATCTATAAAAATTACAATTTTGGTAAAAAGACAAAGCATATATAATAAATTTGATAATATGTTAATTTACTCTAATATTAAAATTAAAAAAATTTTGTACCTATATTATCAAAAATATATAATTTGAAAATTGTATGCTGTAAATTTTAGATAAATATTATTAGATTTTATTAAATATATATTAAGTATTTTACTATAAAATGATTTTTTTTTTTTATCACAAGTACTTATTATATATTTGTCACTAGTGAACACAATAAATTCTGTTTTTGCGACTTATCACACAGATTTAAAAAAATATAATATTTAATTAATTTTTAATCAATTAAAATTAAAATCTGACATTCTAATATAAACATTCTATGATTCTGCGACTTTTTCAAAAACTATAAATTCTATTATACCACAAAACATTTAAAAAATGTATAAACGGTACAGAACTTTTTCTATATTGGTATTGGATCATGATTCCTGAATCCAGACTTTTCAAATAACTTAAGATGATATTCAATGTTATTTTATTATGCATTGCTCAACATTGGTCATAAGTGAATTATTACATTTTCAATCTTTTATTTGTATTGTTTTATATTTTTACCATTAGGATTTTAATAATATATTATTGAATATTTCCACATTTTAAATATTTATAACCTATATAGTATTACAAATATTATATAATTTAAATTAGAAAACTTAAAACCTGGTAGTCACTAATGTTCCTGGTGAATCATAGATTGACACAATAACAAAATAGTACAGTATTTTGTATGTATACTTAGTATTATTTGAGAAAAGAACTTCCTAATAGGAAATTGTTTGATTGAAAATCTAGTTAGCAGTCTTAAAAGGTCTATTTTTTTAATTATCTCAGTAGTTTTATATTATACATAAATTATATGCGTAAAAGAAAACTATAGCAATATTTAATGAAAATATGTTTGACAAATTAGATTTTGCAATAGTTGGGTAAATAATAATGTCAGAGACATTATATTTGCATAAGATATTAAATGTAGCATTACACTAACATGAGAACATTAATACAATTTTAGTTATAGGTACCTAATCTATTTATAACATTTATGAAAATTAATTTTTGTAAATCTGAAAAATCCATAGTCACATTTTCATTTAATAAAGTTTTTTGTGGCATTTATTACTTTATTATTAAGGCAGTATAATAAGTAAAGGGAATGTATATAGAAGGGAAGAGAAAAGTCTGAAAAAGAGGTGATTGAACATGAATGATATGATAGCGGTATAAATATGATAGGACTAGTATAAGTAAGAGCAAGGGAGATAAGAGTTAAGTAGAAGGACAAGACAAAGGTGGCCGACCCCAAATAATTGGAAGTAAGCAAATAAGAAGAAAACGATTTACAATTTAGACAAATTTTAACTTTTTTTATTATTTGAGTTTCAATACAAAAAATTTAGGATAAATCGTAGACTATGCCTATTGATTGTAGTGGTTATATCCAGACATCTATAACCTTTGGGTGCAAATGTTTCCATTATTATAATTTATAGGTATGTTAATTACTATGTCTATAGATTGGCAGAAATCCAGAGAAACTTAAGGGGGCTTGGCCCCCTAAAAGTTAAGGAAGCCCCTCTAAAATTATTATATTTAAATGTATTTATATGGATTTTTTTGCTAAAATACGTAAGAACATTTTGTTTAATACAAAAAAATTTCTGGTTTTTACAAACCCATACCTACTTTTATTTTGATTTATCAATGAAACATGAAAATGTTAATGAATCTGTGTGGAAGAACACACAGACTGAATCTGCAAATAATTTTGTATCCATTATCAATGTGACAAACTGCACTGATTTAGTGATCCTAAATTCTGTATTAAAGGTAGGTAACAATAATAAAAATAAATATAGCTGAGTATAAGTATGACTAAATGACATCAATACGACTGTATTTACTGTATATTATGTGTGAAAATAAAATAAAATGTCTCCCTATATAAAACCTATTTAGAAGGTGAAAAATAAACAGTTAACTGAAATATACATTATATAAGTACCTACCTAACAAAAAAGTTCAATGTTTTTTATTTTTTAGATTTTGGTAGGTTTAATATGTTAAGATTTGATTTATTAGTTATGTTCATTACAAGTCTGTCGTCAATGCTGATGTATGTGTGTTATAATGTATGTAATGTTAAATTATAATTATAAGTTGCGAAACAATTGTTAATATCAAGTGCAGCGAGAAAATTTTTTTAGTTGGTAATTATGCACGTATATAGTCCTTAGCCCCCTAATAATTCAACCAAAGTTCTGCCAATGTAATTTAATATTAAATTAAAAACGAACGTATTTCAAACAAAATAAAACTACCTAATTGAACAGTATTTTAATTTATACTTGCTTTTAGATTTTCAATGATAGATTTGTATGGCAATATCAAATCATTCAACAATTCTTTTTCACAGTCGGTGAAATTCTTACTTCTCTGCCTTTTCGTTTTCACATCAGCCTCGTTTTCCGACATTTTTAGAACTAATGTATAAAATATTTATTCTATGAATAAAATAACCAATAAAAATACATTAAAGTCGCGACTCGTACTAAAGTCCAAAATGAAGTTTCAAAGAATGTCGATAAGTTATATTGGGTATTGGGTATTGGTTAGTATATTTTAAATATTCCGTGTCCTGTACTCCTGTGTACATATTATTACTCTCTGGCATTTATAAGTACTATGCAAATGTTGGATCATTATACCAATATTATCTAAAGTGCAAAATATATGCCCTATGGTCCTGCGAATTGCGATATTAATTATTATTATCAGTTATCACTGTATTAGATTATCACACATTTTATTTTTTTTAAGGTTGTATTTTTTAAAATTTAAGATGCAAGATGGATTTAACGAGTGCTCATTTAACCTTGATATAATTATGGGCTTATACCTACAATTATAAAATACAGACTTGATATAAAATATATTTTTCTGTCGACATAAAAATGTTACTACCTAGTAGATACCTAAGTTAAATATTGTCCAACCTACTGTAAAAATGGAGAATTTTTATTTCATTTGAAATGTCAATTCTCCAGGGTTATACAATTAATCAGTTTTTAAGTACAAAAAATTATACGTGCAATATATTTCATACTATGTACAATTGTTGTGAAATCAGAAATAACCGTGTAAGTATGCGGAGTGTTGCTCAATGTCTCTATTGCTGTAAATTTGATGTTTTAAATGGGAAATCGAACAGTTTTTTAAATATTTTTTTTTAATGATTGATATTTGATACGCTTCGTCTGTATACGAGATAATCGGGTATTTAAATATTTTACATAGGTACTGTTTATTATAATGTGAACTGTTTTAAATAAACACCACCAAAACAATGCTTCTTGTAAACTGTTACAACTTGTGAGTTATAGAATAATTATAAAATGTAATGTGTATGATTAAATAATGCTGAATTCTAAGCTTCTAATAATCTAACATTTATATATTTTAACTTTTCTTAATATTTTTGTAAAAATAATGTAAATACTAAATAATAAATATAATCTTTCAATCACTTATCATCAGTCATCACATTATTATCACACGGAGGGTAATCATTGGATGGTTCAATGGTTACGTGCACGGTTATAAATATATGTTCTATTATCTGTGGCTATAGCCGTGGTTACATCTTATCATGCGGTCGGCGTACTATCAGTATGGTAAAAACCGTTATCAAAATAGTGTCAAAAATTTATTCGTCGAAATGTTAAACGTCATGGACCATAGTAGTTCATCATAATAATAATAATTATTAATTTTGTATTTTGTCATTATTAAGTTATGGAACTGTTCTTTTAGTTTTGTATACTTCAAATGATTGGTTTATCCATTTTTTTTAATATTAATGACTAATAAATATAATCTATGTAGTTAGATACCAGTAGAGATGATTTTTATGCTAGTAATATATGCGATCGCTATAGTGTCACAGATAGCTCTTATTTCAGTTTTCATCGGTAAGTTCGTTATTGTATTTTTATAACATAATATTGTAGTTTCGTTAAATTTTTCATGTTGACATAATTTAATGTTATTTTAATCATTTTATTTAGATTTGTTGATTTTATACTATATAAAATATAAAATCATTGTTTTATACTTTTATAACTGTGTTAATAATAAATGTTGACACTGCGTAGTAGGTACCTACCTAATATAAAATTCTTTCCTAAGAAATATTTACTTGCCACTTCTTGGTAGGTACCCTAATCATTTAGATTATATAGACCATTGTAGATATTTATTAATTAGAATTAAAAACAATAATATGTACCTAATACATACTTAATTAACTTGCTTATTATTTTAAAATATTTATGCTTATTATCATTTGATACATGCTCCCTATAAGCAAAGCTTGTTCACAACTGAAATTATAATGATTTAAATAGAAAAAAGAAAAAATATTAGGTATTTAGATATATTCTTCTCCTTTGCCATTTCCCCAACTATTTGGGGTCGGCCACCTTAGTCCTGCACTTTTACTTAGTTCTATCTCCAGTATCTCTTCACTAACGTCTGCCCACGTCATCTCACACTATACGTACATCTCCCCATTTATCTTTCGGCTTTCCTTTTCTCATTCCTTCAACATACATTCCCTTTACCAATATTACTGCTTCTGTTTCTTCCCTCCTTAAAACATACTCAAATCATCTATTCTCTCATTTTCCACTATTGAAGCTATTCGTGTACTACCTTTATATATACTTGTTTATTATTTTGTTTTCTCTATTCACTCAACTCATCCATATTAACATTTTCATCTTTGCTACACTAATTTTCTGTTTTATCTTCCTATCTACCGCCCAACATTCTATTCGATACATCGTTGCAGGTCTCGCCACTGTCTTATAAAATTTACCTTTTAACCTAATAAAGATGCTCTTGTCACATAAAACACCAGACGTTTCTCTTCACTTTATCTAAATTAATGTTTAGATAATTAAATAATTTATTACCTTTTATATCGCAACTATTAATATAAGATAAATTTGAGAAAAAGGAGAGTCGGGGGAATATTTTCTGATCTGGCATCAACTATATAAGTACCAATTTTTTACAGCCACTGGAGAGAAAATTTTTCACCAGTGAGGTATTGTATTTCTGTAAATTTGATAAAAAAAAATATGGCATAAGGAGCCTACATTTTTTAAACATTTCAAATAATGACCGTCATATTAAAATATACTTACAGTTGTTGCCAGATATGTTTGCACAGTGACAGAGGTGCTTTTCAGTAGGTGTAGCACAAATTAGTTGTGGTGCGCCTCACCAAGTTGCTTATCGTAAATGTATAAAAATAAACGACTTTGGCTGACAATGACAATATTAATAGATTAATGTGATATGGAAATTGGAATATACTAATATAGATGGATATTATATTATATTATATTTACTTATTTACGCCCATTTTCGGTAATAACATTCAAATACGGAGAACCCCTGGTTTTCCGTTATCGCGTTGCAATCGTCGTTCCAATTTATCTGGCAACGACCTATTGTGATGTTTTAATTTCACTGTTTTTAGACTATTCTATTCAATATTTTAGTATGTATATTTTGAAAAAAATAAAAATGTTATATGTAAAAAGTACATTAAAAGTCAAAATTATATGAATATTTTTACTCAATTCGGAATAAAAACCATAGCGGGTAGCAACAGATTTTCATCAATGATGGTCAGCCATTTTCTCCACCACACATTGGCTGTAATACTAAAATGTTATGGTAGTGTGCAAGACCCGAGTGTGTATATGAACAGTGTATACCTATCTAATTTATTCTTATATATAATAAGTATTATCATTGTAATTATTTATTTAATAACCAATTTGAGATAGGTGTTTTTTTTTGATCAAACAATATTTTTATATTGTGTACCTATGTAGGTTCTATTCTAATTATTTTATTGTTTTAGGTGCTGGAGTTTACTACTTATCCGAATTTGTTGAAGAGCACACAGTATTAACAAGGAAGGTTATAAAATGGACTATTCATGTAAGATTTAAATATTAATTTCATATGTGTGGTTTAATTAAATTATTCTGTGTTAATTTTATAGGTTGTAATAATATGTTATATTGGATTGTATCTATTTGACAATGTGCCGTTAACATTAATTTCTACGGGTCTTTTGAGTCACATGGTATACTACATACTACTTACAGATTTTCCATACTTCAATTTAACATCAATATCATTTATTATGTCAATTTTACTGTTGATTGGCAATCATGTGTTAGCATTTAAGTATTTCCGTCAACGCTATTCAACATTAACAGAAGTATGAATATATTTTTTTAATGAGTACTATAGATCTGCAAGAGCCTACAATTTTCGGTCCGGCCCGGTTCAACAATTTTTTTCTTATTCCAGGTCCAATCTGGTTCAAAAAATGTATAAAAAAAGCTAAGTGCTTAAAAAACCCGGCCCATTCCTAGGATTTTTTCTTAAGCCTAGTCCAGTCTGAAAAATGTAAAAATAAGCCCAGACTAACCCAGCTTGAAAAATAGCTAAGAGCTTAAAAAGCCCAATCCGGTCTAAGGGTTATTTTTAAAATCCCGTCTAAAAGTATCAGGTAAAAAAGAACTGTTCGGACTAGTCAAAACAAATTTGTTAAAAAAGTCTTTACCTGACCCGAAATAAATTCAAGATGACATCATACTATATATGTTTTTAAAGGTTAAGTTTGATTTGTATCTTGTACTTACTTAACAAATACATTATTATTGTTATTATTTTAAAAAAAAAGTCTAGGCCTGGCCCAAAAAAAAATGGTAAAAATTTAAAAAACCCAGTCCTTCCCTAAGGTTTTTTTTTTCAAAGTCCGGCTCAGCCTAAAAAATTGTATAAAAGAAACCCAGGTCTTGTCCAAAAAAAATTCCAAGACTAAAAAAATCCCATCCAGCTCTATTTTTTTCGAAGTCCTAGGCCAGGCTAATTCAGTATGAGATGGGCTGGGCTGGCCTGGCTTAGCCCTTGCAGGTCTTTAATAAATACCTAATAATAATAAATCTATTAAGACATGTATAATATGCATTTAACATTTTTTAAATTTTAGGTTTTTTCTTATTTCACTGTGTGTTTATGGATGGTCCCTTTCATGTTTGTCTTATCTTTATCAGCCAATGATAATACTTTACCTGTCACCAACGAGGGTAAGTTGAACTTTTAGGATTATTTTTATATTATTATTACTATATATTATATTATATAAAAATTAAATTATTATATTTTATATTATTATTTTTATTATGGTATCATTAGAAAATATACCAAGTACTCAAATTATAAACTTTATATAGATGTTGTTTTTAATTTTATAGATTATTTTTCTGTATTTTTGGTGTTTTGTGTTTTGTGTTTATATATTTATGTTACAGACAAAGTAGATAGGGTAAGTTTTTATTGTTTATTTTTTGAGGTATTACAAAAAATGATCAGTTCTAAAATATGATGTGAAAAATAGCTTTTAATATAGGTAGTTTAAAATGTCAATCTCAGAGCTATCCTATGATAAGTTTAGGTAATTGCATATACTTGAGCCAACATGGCTGAACTCACTGTTTCATTAACAAGTGGCTCAGTTTAAATTTATTTTTGTGAGATATTGATTGTTTATCTCAGAGTCATAAGAACTTACAGGATATAATTGTTATTCAAGCTAAACTTCATTTCTCTATTAGAAGTCTTTTTTTAAAATCTTGAGCTGAGCACTACCGATTTAATTTATTATTTACATTCATTCTATAAGTCATATTATTTTATTTATATTGGTATACTTTGTCCCAGATAGGTGAGAACGCAGGATAACATTTCAGGGGGTGTTTTCTGAAAATTTATTAATTTTTTATTTGTAATAAAAAAGTCATATAGAATCCAACTATATATTATTATACATTTTTGATATAGATTTGTTATGACAAATAATTTTATAAATTTCCAAAGACTGACAAATAATTTTTAAAATTTAAAAATGTACCATTACTACCTATAATAGGTATATGTATATTTGAATATTATAATTGGGTGTAGAAATATATATAGATGCTTATTTAAAACCCACATAATAAATCTTAATTAAAAATTAAAAATATATAGACTATATTATGTATCCTGTATTTGACATATTTATATCATTTATTAGGTATATTATATATATATATTTATATTTATACAACATACCATCTTAATTCATGAGTAACATTAACCCTACTTAGTTTTAGTTTAGTTTTTTATCTCACAGAAAATTTATAATCACTTAAAGAATTCTCAAACCAGTTGTAAATGTCCTTATTTTTCTTGAATTTCAAAGAAGATTTCAACTCCCAAAACTCCCCTTGTGTTAACCCCTCGCCCTTAGTCAGTTTGCAGACCGATTTTCATTCAGTTTGGATCTAACTATGTCATGTTGAATCAGTTACCATCAGTTACCATTAGTTACAAACTTTCATTTCCGGCATTGTCGATCGCTGTGAAAAACATTTCACTGTGTTAACATATGAAATTGCGCGCTTGGCAACCGTTGTAACAATAAGACACTTCTGGCAGCAAAATATACCTATAGTGGCTAGTAATAATCGCTTGAAAATCTTGAAATCTAGAATAGATTATCCATATACATATAAGATAATTATTAATATATGGACATTTTCAAATTGTTAATTATTTTGAAACTTAATTATCCCATTGTGTTTGCTTCAATTTTTAATAATTTGTGTTCCCATCAATGTTTCATTAATTTAATTTAATTTTAAATAGTTCCTTGTCAACTTTGTGAATTTACTCATGTATATTATATATTTGTATGTAAACAAAAAAGCCAGCTTGAGTTAGAATTAAGCTAATCTGCTCATTTATCATACTGTTTACATTTCCTATTTTATTTGTATTCACCTCGGCTTGCCTATGTTTAGGCTATAGTACTGCCTTCCAAGTATCAAAGGCATGAATGACAAATTGTCAAAAATGATATTTTATATTAGTATTAATTTGAATATTCTGCTTCCATTTTGTGTGGTAACATCATATTTTAGTACCTACCTCAAAATTAAATTTTAAAATGTAATTTACTGTGTAGTCAGGTTTACCAAATAAGACAAAATATTATTGCACACAGTAGATATTTTTTATTTAGTTTAATAATATACACAATTTTTTAAGTGAGTACCTATAAAAACTAGTTTTTAAATAATGAATTATTATCATTTGAAAATCTCTAATATAGTAAAACTTCCGTTAACTCTATGAAATAGTCATTTTTTTTATAATCCCGTCAAGTGTTATGTAAATAATGTATTAATACTACTACATAGCGGGCATTCTAAACTACGGTCACAATATATTGTGACATTATCTTAATTGTATTATATTGTAATAAATAGTATTGGTACAGCATCATAATTTAGTAGAGTTGGACAAGTACTAAATACTTGACTGAAACAAATTTTAGAGTTGAGACAAGTATTCAAACTTAACTTGTTTTTATTAATTTTCATTTTTTTAACACTTGAAAATTCTAGTACTTGACTTAACTCAAATTTATTTTGAGTACTCGCATTTACTCAAGCACTAGTATTTGTATATAATTAAAATCGTTTGGTGTTTTATTGGAAAGATAAAAATATCTCGATAGCCCAATATATTTAGCCCAGAAATATTTCTGAGAAAACAATGTTTGAATTTACAAAAATAGATTTTTATTGTGAGCTCAAATCAGTGGCATGTAACTGAAAATAAATATGGTGTTTCTCAAGTTAATATGTGCCCACCCACTTACCCCTAATTTCACAGTTGCACCGTAATAAGTTCAATAAAGATATTATAATGTATACTCGTATATTTATAACATAATATTTAAAAAGTATCCAGTTCTTAGTATTCACTACTCACACACCCTATTATATAGGTGTTTCGTGAGCAACACTTTGATTCTATGTTACTCGCCACTGGCGTTTTAGTTGGTACCTAATTGTGTATCTAGTTTAAGGTACCCTCCCCCCTCAATATTTCAACTCAATTTTTGTCAATTGCATGTGCCTTTGCAGTTAAATTTGACTTACGGAAAACTTGAGCCACCAACCTAATTAAAAATAAATATGTGGTGTTTTATGGAAACAATTAAACAAAAACAATAAACCTCAAAAAACCAATTTGGGATATTTATTTACTCTACACTCTATATAACAGTCGTCTGTAAATTTTTCACTTCTATTTACAGTGACATCTGTCATAATTTCTGGTCCCTTTGTCATCTGTTATATATATATATATATATATATGGAAGTTTTACTCAATACTTTTTTTATTAGAAATATATAATAAACAAACAAGCAAACCTATCATTATTAATTTATGTATATTTTGCTATGGGTTGGCAACTTAAATTTTTAATTTGGTGGTTTAATGCATATTTATTTTATATAAGCATCTAAGATGGGCAGTGCAAAACTCATTTCCTCTATCCGATATTTTACATTTTTCTTAAAATTCAACAGATTTTTGAAATATAAAAAGAAGTTTATAGCACAAATGAAAATTATATGGACCCACAAAGATACCATTATTTTCAGTCAGATTTTAATATAGGGGTTTTGCGGTGGGAGGATTTTCTGTAATGAATAGCCCTAGAACGATTTAAGTATATATCTGAAAAATATTTTGATAGTTAAGTGAGTATAAAAAAATTATATTAGAAAAGATCCTTTTACTTGCAAAAGTCTCCTATTTTTAAGTAACCACATTTTAAAATTTGATCACACAACTACTACTTGCTTATTTTATTGTACTCTGTTAAATGGAACAAATTACTCAATGGTAGAACCACAGATAACATGAACATATATTCTATTATTTGTGGTAGTAGTACCTACTAATAACAAACTTTCATCTTATGCAAAACCAATCAACAGCTTATTGACTCATTATGAATATTCAGCTTGTCTGTTCTATATAGTTTTGCTAGATGTACTAAAATTGTTTATAAATTGTTTTGTATTACTTATTATAATGTACAGATAACGTATTATAGAATTCTAGTTTTTATGTAGGCAATATTACAGTTTTTATATAATATTTTTAATATTGACTAAAATGTTCAAAAATTGGGTACAATAATCAAATTTCCTGCTTTGTCTGTAACATAACATAATATACAGTTTTTAAATTTGGTTTATTTTTAATAAATTATTAGAATTAATACATATATTTTAATGTAACCAACTAGTATTTGTAGATTAATACTTAATTACATTTTATTTGTTACAGATGATAATATAGTATCACATTATTTCACCAATCGGAAAAAAAGTTACAAAATCAAACATATTTTTAGTTATCTCATTAATATGACTGGCAAAAATAATCATCTCAAATAATGGTTTAATCATATAATAAGTGGTACTTATTCTTAAATATAATATTGTGTACATATATAGAAATTATTTATATTCGTAAGTTTTATTATTTTTAAGAGTATCATTGTTATCTATTTGTTTTAATAAAATGAAAAAACTCTGTTCAATATCCAGTTGACTGAAATTTTACACTGTTTAATCTTAGTTAATGAATGGTGTTATCACAATTTTATTATGATTTTTGTATTTGTCTAGTAGATATTCAAACACAAACGACACCAGTGATGATAATACACCTTAAACAGTCCAATAAGGAAAAAAATTATTTTATAAATTTTAAGTATTTATGTAAAGAAACTCACCCAATAATAAAACAATAAATGATCCTTGCATATCGTCCAGATTGACTTTATGATTTGTTACTTCTAATTGCGTGTTAGTCCAACATTGATCTTTCTTTGGTAAAGTGTCTACCAACCATTTATTTATGAGACCAACTTTGTGCATTTTTTTAATCCTATTAACATAAACAATTAAGAGGCCGCAACACCTGTGATTTTTAAGGGGTTCTGTATAGGCAATTTTTAAGAAATATGAAAAATAAAAATCTAACAATTTAGAAATATTTATGTACATTTTAAAATTAATCTAAAAATAGCCCTGTACCCGTATCACTTTATTGTGTAATCACGAAATTTTCACCTAAAAGACCAATATGCGTGACAAAATTGTGGAACTATGGAAAGTCGGATTTACAATCTGTAAACAGATTTGAATGTGTCGGCCTATCTTCTAGGGATCAATCAAGGCATTTTTCTTTATTGTTACAGATTAAAATATAATCAATGTTTAAAAATTGTGATTTTTAATGATAAATAACATGATTAAAAAATAAAATAAAAATAAACTCCTCAATCGATCCCTAGAAGACAAACTGATGAATTCAAAACAGTTTTCAGAATTGAAATCCGACTTTTCAAAATCCCACAGTTTTGTCACGCTTTTAGGTCAATTTTTCGTTGGTGTTGTAGCCTCTTATTGTATTTTTTTATAAAATTCATGTTTAAATGTATTTAAATGCTATTAAGTATGAAAATTAAAATTATGATATTAGGGGGTTGATTAGTAAAATATATTGTGATTAAAATACTTGTGTTAAATTCAAGTTAATAAATAAAAGCAATTTTTAATCTAATTATACTTATAGGATTAACATAATTAGATAATA
>JAIPRL010003037.1:6552-51384 GCA_025469235.1 Pemphigus obesinymphae | reverse complement strand
AATTTTTTATTTAATTATAATTAGAAATATGTACATATTTACAATTTTAAAATAATGAAATTTTGAAAATTTTAATACGTAGTTACAGGTACATTTTCCCAAGCATTACATACTGCAAAAATGGCATATTTTATGGTCCACGTTTTCAAAAGTTCTTTCATCGAATCAAAACTATTTTCTTGCAAAAAATAACGGAGAAATAGTTTTTTGTACCTTTTCAAACTGGAAATCACGCCTTAATCCATTGGTTGTATTATGAAAGTTACGTTAGATGGTAGATAGTAGACACAAATTTGACCATTCGAGGTTTTCAGGGTAGATTCTGAGGGGTGTGAAGGAGCATTATCAAGTAGAAGAACAGCTCTTCCTTTTTCATTCTGAAATTTTTTTACAGATGGTACAAAAACGTTGAAAAACCATTCACTAAAAATTACCGGGTTCATCCAAGCTTTTGGGTGGTGGTAATAGTCACATGGTAAATATTTCATTTCTGTCCCTTTAAAAGATCTTTATTTTTAGCTTTTCCAATAACAGTTAGTTTGATCTTATGTGAACCGGTAGCATTTGAACATGTCATAATAGTAAGTCGTTCTTTACTAGATTTATGTCCAGGAGCTGATTTTTCAGATTGCGTAGCAAGTGTTTTCGAAGGTAGCATTTTCCAGAATAGACCTGATTCATTTGCGTTGTACACTTGGTCAGGGGACACGTTCAATTTTGAAAGGAATGAATTGCATTCATCATTGATTAGTGTTGCAGCAGTAAAATCGTCAAAAATGTCATTAATACGATTGTCGATATCGTGTATTATGTAATATAAAATGTTCGATTATAACTACATATATATCTACAGTCCATACTTATTTTTAAATTTTCGGGAGAGTGAGCACGATTAATCGCAAACACGGATAATCGAGTCACGGATAATCGAGATTCTACTGTATTTACATTGAGGTGTAACCCGAGTGTATTTAACCACTCGAATATATTGTCAAGCTCGAATAGAAGAGCTGGGCAGTCCGTTACTGAGGTTATTCTATGAAAAATCTCAGGGTCATCAACGAAATGTTATACGATATATGTATATTTAGTTTCATTCATTTTTACTATTATAGACAAATAATAATGTGGAAATTTATTTATTGAAAAAAGTGCATATGCGTAATCTCATAACAAACAATTATTTACCAGATGTCCTAATATTTCGTAATACGAATAATATATTACCCGTGTCCTTGATAGCTAAAATACGGTCGATAAAATGTAATATACATGTTGCGCGGCTGAGAAACAAACACGAACTGCCATATATAACAATACTATATGATATTATATTTATTGGTGTTTAGTTTCATAAGTTACATCCCCTCCCACCTCTCTATCATAAAGCACTTTTCAATGTTCATATTATAACATACATATAAATATTGAGCACCGTAAATTTACATTTAGCAGTGGAGATTCTGATTTGTGATAATAGATATATTTGTAAAGATAAAATAACACATCTACCTCATTTGGCATTGACAGTTATACGATGAAATGATGTAGCGATATGTAGTTTTTAACGATATACAAGGTGTTTAAAATGTTTGTATAAGTACTTTTTTTTCAGTTCCAAATTCATATTTTTCCATAATGTTAAGGGTTTTAATACTCATACGTATTTATGGATATATATTTTTCAACAATTTCTCCCTGTTATCTTATGAGGTATTGATACCCGATTTTGATTTTTAAATGGTAACCTCTCATTATTTTTATACATTATTGAAGACGAATAAAAAATAATGATAATAGCGTTTGAATTTTCAAAATATACTAAATACCCTTATTTTACCAATAGACAAGGATTGAATACAGATTAGAAATTGAAGTTCTAAATAAACATTTTAAACTTAATTTATAATTGACCTACATTAATATGAACCTTATTTTTATTAAAAAAAAATTATAATAAAATAAATGAATAATGTCTCAATATTAATTTTTTAAAATGTACTTATATTAGTTTTTGGCACATGATTTTACTCGAAGAAAGACGCTATCATTGTAGTTATAATATACAATTTATGATACCTATTTTACTTACTACTACTATTTACTGCTATATGCTACACTAGATACTATCACAGAATAAAATATTATTATTAATATCTTAGTTCTTGGCAGAAACCATTCAGCTGTTATTGATATCGGTTGTTATCAATTATTATTTTATAATATTATTACAATACTATAAGCCGTTCAAAAATGTGAACAAAATAGTAAAATAATACATATTTTATTCTGCAGTTTGTAAATTGTGATCTTCAGTATCTAATATATTTATTGTTTACATACAGTATTCAGACATATTATAATTCACAAGTATATTGATAATAATTGAATAATTAGTTATGTAGTTCGAGTGTGATTTACATTTATTACATAGGTAGTCAACGTGTGATCTTTTATTTACTAAAACTGTTTACCAAAACGTTTGAATTCATTACACATTTTTAACTAAGGTTGTTAATTAGACGTAGATACTTTAAATTTAAACAGTTTTTTCTTATATTGGAGTGTTAGTTTCGTAATCTTATATATAAATTGCTAACTCCGAAAACCGTTTTTTCCATGAAAAAATAACAGTACTTTTTACTATTTTATATTCCTCTACTGATACCGTTTTCAAACGATCCTCTGGTCGTTTTGCGATTTTTTTACGCCTTTCGTTTTTCTGTGTTTTCGCCTTTTCTCCGAGCTTTCGATACCGGGAAGAAAAAATGCGATTCCCAACTCGTTTATTTTTGTTATCACTCGATGTTCTCCCGCGTCATCGTATTATCGCCCCGAACTTCAGAAATCGGCTTTAGCAACCTTCGTAGGCCTTTTTCGACTTTGCGAATTTCAGATTCACATTTCCCGGACGTTTTAACGTCCAATTGAACGTTTCTTTGCATACCGATAGTCCCCGACCGACCGGGACGTTCGTTTCGAATATGTGTATTTATAATTTGTTGATATACGTAACGGTGTTATCTGAACAGTTTAAATACGAGATATTTCGACTACTTTATCATGGATTCTGTAGCATAATGGAAACAGGAATGAACTTTCGATACGGATACACCAGTTCGAATACTATTCCGCCTATCTGTTTTTTGCGACTATTTATATCCAATTTCCGATATTGTAATACATTTTCTTATCATTATTAATTTTATTGTTCAATATTTTTTATAATATTTTTTTTTCGTTTGTTTGAATTACATTTTGTACCTACCTATTTTATGTAATTACATTATGCGTTATATAATACCCTGTGACGAGTCACAGTTAAATATTTCAGTCTGATCCACTGATTCACAGACTTTCTAGATAGGTATGTCATAATAATGAATTTAAAATCGTAGGACTTCCGTAGTATTTTTTACAATTTTGAATTAAATTTATATTGATACTTTCGGTGAACATTTATCATATATACAATGTTTAATCAAACTATTGAACATACCGATTTGACGAAAATAGTTATATAACAATTCGAGAACGAATAGTCGGAGCGAATTCTTATATGTGTGAAGGTACTATACTTTTTTTTATTTTATACCTACCCATATTATATTTAACAGTAAATATTTCTTAAAATTTTTACCAAATTTATAGTGATTCTGTATAAAACCTGTTACACTCAGGCGAGAACCGAGCGTAGTGTGGTTCAAGTTCTTATAAATTTCCAATAATAGTAAGTTTGATAGATATTCAGATTACTTCGGCATTTTCTCAAACTATTCATTGGAATCACTTTAGGGGTGAACAATTATCTTCTAGAATGCGAACGTCAGTTTCCGCTGTAGGCGGAATATTTTTAAAATTAATTTTTTAACAATATTATTTCCGATGAAATACATAAAACGAGGTATACGAAATGCACTCAAAAATATTTATATTAATGAGGTGTTGTACCCAATAAAAAATAAACTTAAAAAGTGTCACACTCAATCGGAGTTTCAAATTCAAGGTTTCGCACTCAAAAGTTGTTGAACTTACAAATAGTCTCACATAAAAGGAGTTGCACTTACAAGGAGTAGTACTCGATACATATTGCATTTAATATAATAATAATATGTAAGCTATACACCTATTATACTTATATTACGAAATCGATATAAATCATTAAAATGATATTACCTACAATAGTCTTATCAAATATAAATGTATTATACCAAAATTAAATTTTAAATTAAAAAAAAAAAGAGTAAAAATAGCTAATTTTTACAAGTAATTGTGAAGATTTAATGCTTAATTTGATACTATGAATGTTTCTAATTAATCATTAAAAATTGAAAATTATTTGCACATTTTTAATAATTCAATTTTAAACTATGTGCTTACCTATTTATTATTAACTAATACAATACCTATAACTATGACATCTAATTAGGTTGGCACCTAATATACTTAAATAATACTGAAATAGGTATTAAAAAATATTTTATCCTTTAAATAGTTTTTAAAATATGATTCTTTTTATAAGTTGTATAATTGATCAATATATATATATATTATCTATTTTAAAATAGGGTCATATACTATTACATTGAAAAATAGAAAAAAGAAATACCTAAATAAAAATATATTTTGAAAATTAAGTAGGTACATTAAATGATAGATAATAATTCTAAGTATGTATCAAAATGTTTAATCATTACAAACATTTTTATACATCATATTTAATAGTTATCAATTATTATTACAAAATATTCCATAATTTTGTAAATTGAAAATACATAGTATATGTACCTATGTATAATTGTAGTAAAAAAATCATAACATTATTTTCTGTAGATCGACGTTGCAATATAAACAGAACTAAATTATGTACATAAAATATTTAAATTATTAGAAAAATATATAATACAGTGTACCTATAGTTTTTACTGTTAATAAGTGTGTTCAAACCTAATAAATTAATAGCGTTTGGAGGTTAGAATACCTCCATTTATTTATAAATTCAATTTTAAATTTTGTATCTATATTATTATTTACCTATATGATTGCATGAGTTACATGATTGCTTTTTTAAATATTATATTTTACATAGACGATATACAATACATATACGATATATATTCAATACGATACTTTTAATTATTGTATTATTATTGTTTTTATTATTCAATCAATTGAATTATTAATTTAAAATGTATAATTTTATAAAAAATCAAAATAAACAAGATATCAAATTATACCAAAACCTGTATGTAATAGGATATATAAAAAAGATAAAAGAAAACCTGGTTTTGAAATTTGAATGCAATTTATGAATCGAAAAATTCTTATTTTATTTTATTTTCAATCATTATGTAAATACTTATGTATTCATCATATTTAATATCAAAAAATTTTTATTCTGGAATATTTGATCATTTTATTAGTTACTATTTATATTGGTAAGTACCTACCAATACAATTTTATTTTAAATTAGAGTTCAATAATTAAATATGATTTTTTCTAGTTAGATGTTGAAAATCATTAAAATATGCTGTCTTATAAACAGAACTGAATAACAGTATTAATTAAAGTAATAAAAAAATAATAAATTACTGAATTAGTACGGAATTATTGCCACAATTCTATAAACGAATAGTCTATTCTTTAAAAATAAAAATATTGTGATTTTAAAACATTTTTATAAACAAAAAAAAAAAAAATTATTTGAGCTACTAATGAGACCAAATTATTGCCATTGTACTATAACGAAAACTCAATAATGGCGTGCTGGTAACAGTTCAGTAATTTATTCATTACAAACAAAAAAAAATTTTTGCAATTTTTAAAGATTAACTTTTTTTAAAATAAAAAGAAATTAATTTGAACTACCTACTAACGAAACCAAATTATTTTCGTAATTCATAAAACTAATTTATAGTTCCTATGAATGATACTTAAAAATCTGTAAATATTATATTACATACATCTACATAGAAAATTTGTTGTGATAGAAAATTATTTAATTATTAAAATGAATTAAAAATAATAAATGACTAAATACGTTAAATCATGAATAATAATTTATAGTTCTCATTAATGACAAAAAATAAAACAAACAAACCAACAAAAAATATTCTTACTAATTTGTACAAAATTACAAAATTTGAAATATTTTTTAATAAAACTTATTGTGCATTTGGTGAAATCTGGTAATTTCAAAATTAAGTTTTAAAAAAATTTAAAAGACCATAATAATTATATATTATTATATAATAATTATTATTGGAGAACAAAAGAAAAAATTGAGAATCAAAATGAAAAAAAAAAACAAATGAAAATATTTAAAAAAAAACTATAAATAATTAGTTTTATAATATTATATTATTATAGTTTTTTAATTGTTTATAATGCATTTTGAAAGTGAATAACACTACCTACTAAATCAGTTTAAAATAAAATATTTTCAAATGAATATTTGTATCAACCTTGTTATATTTGATGTGAAACTTCAAGTGTATTGAGTAATTTATATTAAAATAATATAATATAAATGTACAATCTGTCTTTCCGTGATTTACATTTAATTAATTATAAAGAATTCCGATTTTAATATATAGCCAAGTATAATTTAAGATGTTGTTAAACGTCTTATAGCAGTCACAGATTGGCATTGAGAGATATGTAAAGCTAATTATATAACATTTGTAAAACTTTCAGACAAAATATTGAAAATGCTTAGACCTACAGAAATCGTTTTAAGAATGCATTTTAGCCCAACAATTTTCGTAAGATATATGGACAATTGTGTGTGAAATCCATGGTAATTTAATTTATATTGAATACACATATAATATTAATATTTAAATGTCTATTAGGTTTAGAAGGACATTTAATAGAACATTTTTTATTATATTTCATTTATATGAACAACATTTTAGTTTTGGAGCATATTTAAATAAATGTAGTAACCTACTATTCTGTCAATGTGTGCTTGGAATAGTGATGAAATAAAAGATTATTTACCTATAAAATGTATTAGGTACATATTTTTACATACTACTATATATTGAATTTAATATAAAATGCACTTTTAATAAAGTATTATAATTTTAATTTCGATATTGAATGTTCTCATTGAATATTTAAATAAAACTATTTTTTTTTTAGTTTTAGTTTAAGAAAAATTTTACATTATAATGCACCTATAAATATAGCGTAAAATGGATAATATTTATTATAAATTTGTGTTATTTACTTTGTAAGTTTAAAGTTAGAATTCATTATTTTATATTCTAAAATGTTCGTTTATTTTTATATTCAACATTAAATGTGTATTTGCTATTTGAGTTATAATATGGTATGCATTTCAATTATTGATTAATGCACAAAAATGTTATTAAAAGGTTAATGGTAATTTAGAATTTAAAAAAAAAACAAATGATTAGCTTGAAAGAATAAAAATTGTAGTTTATGTAAAAGTAATAAATTTTAGTATTACGTCTAAAAGAAAAATGCAAAATAACGTAGTTAAATTAATTTGTAGTTGCATATGTTACATATCTTTATTAAATAGGTGTATATCTAATTGGTATGCAGTATTAATTGTTTATAAAAAAATCAATTTCGTAATATTTAGAACTAGAAAAAAACATAATTTTATTATTTTTATTATAAATTTATTATTAAAAATTTGAATATGTTGATAACGTTTAACGTGTACGAACGTTGCTAATTTAAATTACTTGAATGTTATCACATTAAACGCCGCGCCGCAAAACAGTGGATGCTATCGGTCGAATTATCAATACCTACGCAAGTGTAATTATACAACAAAAAGAGTCTCCTAAATACATTTTTTTTCGACTTTCAAATAGGATTTGTGGAAAAATGGCACGTTGAAAATTAAAATTTCAAACGTAATATATATATATATATATTTTAATCTCTATATGAATTAAAAAAAATAGGGGTTGCCATTTAAAAATCTAAAGTTAATATCATTATTTCGTAAACTAAGTGGGGAGTAAATACTCAAAAATATCTTCAAATATGCGTATTATAATTCGTAATAATATACAAAAGTCAGAACTCAAAATTGTTTACTTGGAAAGGAGAAAGTTGCACTTATCCAAACTTCTTGAATACCCATAGATTATATAATAAGCCTAAGTCATTAGTCGAAAAAGTTAAAACACTTTTTTGACACAAGTAGCAAAAAATACGGGTCGATATAATCATTTATATGTAATACGCAGCATTGATCATCTAGATACCAACAACGATATGTGCATACTTAGGTAAAATACTTTTTAAAGTATTTTGAATAGGTATTCCGAATAATTCCAAAAATAATTTTTCAAAATATGTATTCGAATACCTTATAATAATAGTAGTCCCTAAGTATTTGAAATACTTCAAAAATGTTATTCCAAATATTTTTCAAATTGGTTTTTTTACTAGATTTCAATAACAAAAATAGTACCTACATAATTATAATATAATTATATCTAATATAATTCTTTTCCCGTGTATATGAATATAATATTAAAATTGATAGTACACACCTACCTAATAGTTATTAATTATATCAAAATTTTAATATTGTATGATTCATTTAAGTGATTATTCAGTAGGTTTTTTTTCGTTTGTAAAATTTAATAAACAAGCATTATACTCTCAATGATTTTTTCACACAATCTTTTTGTTGTTGTAATAAACAGTATAATGTACCCGAATAAGATCCCATATCACTGACTATCGTAATTGCAAAATGTATTATAATAAAATAATATCAATAAATATAATACTTCCAAACTATTTATACTATAAATAAAAAACGTTATTATTTAAATCAACATATTGAAAACTGGGAAATACCTACTATTACTGTTTTAATAAATAAAGTTGAAAAAAAAAATAAGATAATATACCCAATTGGTATACTTACTATAAAATATTTTATACTTATATACAAATAGAACTTGTACTGATGAAAAATTAATACAAATATTTTTAAAAATGTGATTAAATCTTGAAAAAATATTCGGATTACTGTATTCAGAATGCTTATAAAAAGTTTTTAAAGTACTCTATTAAATACTTAAAAAAAAGTATTTAAAAAATATACGGCTTACTAAAAGAGTATTTTGAATAATACACACAAGTCTGGATGTGTATAGGTGTGTAATAAAATTGACACATATACAAAGTTTATACTTTATACTAAGGAGTAGAGGTGATAAATATGTAAACAATATATATTATTGTATTCCTAATAAACAACAAACAATATAAACAAAGTTTGCGGTACGCCAGATAATTTTTTAGGGGATCGAAAGCTTATAGTAGAAAATTGACGATATTTATTATATTCGATTCGTATCCATTCGTATGCATATGTATATACTTTTTTCGGTATAAAAATGTATTGTAATTGGTATTTTATCAAGATCGATTTTCGATATTTTAGTATTTTTTTTAAAAGTTTGTAACGGTAAATAATTATAAATTGGGAAATTATATTAGGTATTATACCAAGTTTCGCTCAAAATTATTTTATAGAAAGAAATTACTCATCATGTTGCTTTTAAATTCAATTTATCCACTGATCACCACCAATATTCAATCCGATGAGCAAAGTGATTTACACCTCAACTAATGTATACTAGAAAATAATCTTGCACCATATAAGTAGTTCTTAATTTTTTTTTAATAGGTTGCGTGTATATAATATAATATTTGAAGAGCATTCTGTATCTGATATTTTTTATTTATTTTTTTTTTACTTTTGAAGGGAATATCGCAGAGTAATAATAAAACGACGGCTACAGAAATATATAAATTATTTTCCTCAAAATACAGACAATATTTATATTATACTTTACTATGCTGCTTTTTAAGAATCATTTGCATTTCCGAGTAAACAAATAAACTACAACTGTATTTACTATACAACAAATATATTTATTATACATGCAGGTATGGTAAAAAAGCAATTTAAAGAAAAAAAATATGTTTTTTATAGTTTTAAACATGTTAGGTATTTTGGTTTTTAAACATTTTAATTTGTTTAACAAATATCAAATATTTTTAATGAAGGCACAATGATGTAATTTTATATCGATTTTAGATATTTTTATATTTTATTTATTATATTTTATATTTTAGATAGGTAAAGTTTTGGTAATAAAAAATCGATAAACTACATTATTTGCTCTTGCGTAGTTTTCACAATTCATTCTAATGAATATTGATAATTATCAAACAGAAGAATATTCAAATTTTAAGTAGTTTTATTAATTAAAAATAAAAGTCGTCTAAATTTATATATTAATGATGTTTTAAAACTCTTATTATTCTGTTATATTTATGTATAATATTATGTAATATATTATTACTGTTGAAGTTATAAATTAATTTTTAATTAAATATAAATATTAAATTTACAAATTGTCAATATATCGTCTATGAATATCTTTAAAAAATAAGAACAATACCTAGAAATTTAAATCTGACTCTAAATTTATTACCTATATTTATTATTAATAATTTAAATTATTTTATATAATACAAATATTATATTATCTATATACAATTTGGACAATTATTATTTGAAAAAAAACGTTACAAATTTTGAAATTAATTAAAATTTGTTACAAACGTTGTTCTAATTTTTTTTTAAATCTATGTTTATAACAGATTAATGTTGTTGTTTTAAACGTGTTTCATGACAATCCTGTATGTACTTATACATGATTTAACTGTTATATATAATGGCAAGGGAATTTTATTTTTTTTTGGTTACCTAGTGAAGAGTAGTTTCTAAAGTTCTGCAGTATAGCATATGTGTAGGTTGGCTAGAAATACAAATTCAAACTTATATAATATTGTAAAATTATAAAAATAAAATTACTCAGTAAAATTATTGTTGCCAGGTGTTGATAAATACTTATGTCTATCAAAATTATTTTGGTTTTCTTCGCGTATTTAATACATTCATTATATAATATAATATAATATTAATATCAATAATCTGCCAAATAAAATAATAAAAAAATCGTCTACATGTATGTGGTGGAAGTTAGTTCATCATTCCTTCGGTTCTTGGTGTATTATTATTATTTTAAATTTAAAACCAAAGATAAATAATGGCAAACAAAAAATGACCATTCTGAGTGAAGTTCAGTATAAATGTATATTATTGAAAAAAATAAATAATAATAATAATAATAATAATAATAATAATAATAATAATAATAATAATAATAATAATAGGTACCTAATCATAATTATTCTAGTAATATTATTTTTCTTATACTTATAAAATATTTCAGTTACAAAAGCTATATTTTTTCTTCATGATAAAAAAACTACAGGAATATAATAGTAAAATGATTAATTCAAAGTATCAAATAGAATCAATTTGCTTATTTCTTTTCTCTTAAACTTATTAGCTCGATTTTCTTCTACTTCACAAAAACTATACAGACTTATATTAAAAAAAATAAAATACATAATGTTAAAACCAATACATTATTCGCTCAGAATCTAAAATTAAAATAAATATATTGGTGACATACATAGGTAGGATTTTAATTTATACTTCTATAAAGTAACTTATATATTTAATCAATAACTTGTTCTGTGCTTTTATATGGATATGGAAACGTGACCCAATAGCTTGGTTTAATTATATATAATATTTTTTATATAAATTGTGTTTATTGATTTTTAAAAAATGTTATAATCAATCACACTAAAATGAATATAAGTTACCTAAATAATGCAGTATGTACTATTTATTGCAAAGCATGAATTCTTTCTTGTCTTATATAACATAATAATGTTTATATTATGTTTTTTTTTTCTTTTTAAATAATTGAACAATCTTCTAAATTTGTATGAACATTGAGATGTCTTTGTTATGTAAATTGTGAATAGTGACGGGCGTATAATATTGAAATAAAATTCGTATAATTTTACGAGGTAATCGTAAAAAATGTACAAAAAACGTAGGTACCATTTTGGAATGAAAGTATACGCTAACATAATAAAAATATTAATACATTTTCTCCGCATTTCAGTATGTTTTTAGTAGTTTAATTATTATCAGTGTTTAATTTTTAATAATGACTGATAGTTATACACACACACACACACATATGTACATTTACATTCCTAATTTCCTATAGTTTATAAATCGTAAACAGTGTTTAAACGTTATCATAGTGAATATGTTTTAATATAATGGAGAGTGACAAAAAACAGATAGTCACGTTTCACGCATGATCGAGGCCTATAAATATTATATTTTTAGTTTTAAACTGTATAATATTTAGGTTTTCAAGCGTGTAAAATGAGGTGTTATAATAGTATTATGGCGTTTACGTTTAAATTATTCTAATATTTCAGATATTATAGTCCCGACTATCATACAATTTTTACGTAATAAGTGGTTATTTGCAATTAAAAGTGTACATTATTATTTTCTATTATACAAGAAATAACACGTATTTAATTGTGTGGCCCAACTTTTCAGTATATTGTCCTTTTAGCCATTTCTTTTTGTCATGTGCAAACAATAATTTAAAATGCATTGTGCTCCAGTTGATTCCTAACGTGACACACGCTAATTTAACACGCGATTTATATAAAATTAAATCGTATAAACGTATTAGTCATGTACGTACGCTAACGGGAACACCGAGGTAATTATTAACCACAATTAAAAATCACGGTCATAAAATTACTAATTTTCGAAACACATATAGGTTTAAATCTTATGCCCTAACCCCTGACCTTAACATTTTGTATGCAAATTATTAACGCAGAGAACAATATAGTTTCACGGATACTTGTACTTATATATAGTTACTTTAAGAGTATTGCGTATATTTCATATCGAAAAACATACATACGATTGTGATCTAGTATTATGCGAGATATTATTATTTATATAATAAGTACTCTACAAATGTAAGTATACTCTATATAGGCAATAAAATAAGTGTTGTAAAAAATGTGTCCAAGATAAAAAAAAAAAAAAATAAAAAAATTGGATTTTAAAATTTATTCTATAATAAACAAGTATATTATAATATATTATTGATTCTGTGAATACTGTGAATGTAAATGTGGATAAAATTTAAAGCGTATATGAATACTATAAAATATATACAATTATAACGCATTTTTTTTCTTTCGAAATACACTTTTCAAGTAGATTGGATAGCTTATTTAATTTTCTTATTCATACATTCACATTGTATACAATTATAGGATAGACCGGACTTTTTACATCTGAGCAGTTAAAATAAATCAACTATACTTCCGGATTTATACTTTACGCCTACACGGCAATTATTAGAATATTTTATATTTTTTATTATTATTAAGTACAGTACAGTGAGGTTAGGTTAGGCAGTCTGTAACACTTTATACTGACGTGGAATAATGTATTGTTCGAATATTGTGGTCGAGCTGGAGTTTCCGAGTACGGTGCACACGTACGGGATAATTTTTTTCTACTCGGTATGTGGCGAATTAGGTAAATTTTGCGATTTTCCTATAGTAGTTTTCTCACGCGTAAAGGAAAACTACGGAGAACGACGAAAATTCATCGAATATATAGTACGTACAATTTATCCGGAACTTTGTGCAACGATTTACGTTTACCTTAAAAAATGTGAAATAATATTACTAATTACACCATTTTTTTGGGTTTTTTTTTTTTTTTTTTTACAAATAAATATTAAACTTTTTAACCCGTTACGAATCCATCGGTTGTTTATACGATTTCGATCGCATCGTGTTATTGTTTTCAGATACTTTTACATGCGCGCGTGCTTACCTTTTTGTACATTTTTTTTTTTTAGCGTTGAACGTATATTATTATACAATACGTTTTTTTTTTTTTTTTATCCCGCCGCGTAATAATACATACCTACTCGTGTACACGTTGCCACGTAGAATGCGCATAATATGTCATAATATATTCGACGGATTTCCGATTTAATATGTTTTTAAAATGGCGAGTTATCAGAAGAAAAAAAAAAAATTAAAAAAAAAAACGAAAATCGAAAAACGAAAAACAAAAAAAAAAAAAAATAAATAAATAAAAACGATAAAAATCAAAACAACCAAAAGTGTTCGAAGGCGCTTTAAGCGCGCCGAGCGTATACGTGCCGTCGCGATTGGTGCGTGGACTGCATGCGCGAGACTGTACGAACTACGGTCGACTACAAAAGTACCGGCTTTTGGGGTGGCTTGTGATTTAATAATTATTTAACTCTTTGCGGGATAACATATACGCCTTACTGGGACTCTAGTTCACAAGGTAACATATTAATACTTTTTAATCGCTTTGAATTATTATTATTATTATTATTATTATATAGTATTTGCACTATTATGTTATTTATTGTGACGTGTTTTGTTTCGTTTTTTCATTATTAAAAATGCATTTTTTTTTGCAATTCTTATAACGCTGAAACCGTCCGATTAAAAGTATATAAGTACTAAGTATTACATACTTTTCCGTTTCAAATCGCATTCATTTATGTTTGTTTTTTTTTTTAATTTATAAAAACACTAGTATTTTGACGAATCGATTAAAAATATTGCGTGATTAACGGATAGCCATTAAAAATGTTAGTGTAAATGCGATTTTTTCGAAAACGTTCGACAATACGTAAGATAAAATTTTCGATCATAATTACTTTCAATACCGCAATAAAATGTATGTATATATATATAAATATTATAAACGATATTGTTTACATATATATATATATATATAAAAAAAAAATAATGATTTCATATTAATATTATCGTGAAGTATTTTGGAAATTATTTTAATTCCTAAAGATTTCTAGTTTATTATTTTAACCGTTGTAAACGTTATCATATTAGGTTTTTTTTCATCCAAAATTCATATTAATATTTCTACACATTTCATTAAATGAGGTACGATTGTTAAGAGGACATTTTAATGAAAAATGAAAATCTTAAAATTGAATATTCAAGAACGTTTTGAAAATAAATAATATGTGAAAATATTAGGTACATTTTGCATTATCAACAATTTTATTATTGTGTAGAAAGTAAATACAAAAATTAAATTGTAGATAAAAATATTGTCTATAGCACACTACTTCGCCGATTTTTGATACGCGGGTTTTTTTCCTATTGATAAGTTGATGACAAATAACTTTTTTCAACGCACTCTTATATAATCTGAAATTATTAATTTTTCGAAAAACAAGTTATACGTAAGAAACTAGTTATTATATATATATATACTGTATACTCGTATATTATATGTTTTTTTTCGTATTTCCAAAAAATGTTTGAAAGTTGATAAATATGAGAAAATCTATATTTTCAAAAAAAATTTTTTGCGAGTATTCAGATAATTTTATCATGATTAAATATGTGTCGTACAAAATTTTAGGTTTTAATCTCAAAAATCGAATAAAAATATAGATTTAGAAAAATTTAAATTAGTTCTATCTTAGATTAAGAATTAGTTCTATCTTACTATATAGAAAAACTGCGAATGATGTGCATTTTTCTGATAATAAAAGGAAAAATAATTTTTAGCGAATTTCACTATTTTATACGGTAGTTCGCATCTATATTATTTGTATAATAAGATACAAATTATTATTTGTAATAAATATTACATTTATATATTATATGTATTTTTAAATATTATTTTATTTAATACTATTATTACTCTAATATAATTTGTACGAAACTATACTGTAGGTAGGTATATATTATTGATATAATATTATATGTAAAATAATAATCTAGAATATAATAAAAATTAGACTGTACTAATTATTAAGTTAATATTTAGAATTTAAAAATTAAATATTTAAAATAATCATTAGGTTTGGTATATTCGAAAATTAATATTCTTGGTGTTATAATTTTCAAAATTAATAAAATAAAACAACTATAAAATTACACATTTTCTAGTACAAAAGAAACAAACATATATATTATTGCATAATTGTATATTGTATATATATTATATTAAGTATACATTCAATCATAATTGTATAAGTATACAATTAATCAGGTAAAATGAAATTGATTTTCGGGTAATTTCAATACTGTGGATTACATACATAGATTTATAGGGAATAAATAACGTAGATAAATTGGATTAGGATTTAAGTATATCTATTTTTTTTTGTTTTGTAATCTATATTTCATTGAAAGTATTAAAAATGTAGGTATAATTATCTAAATTATAAAATTTTATATTATGATAAAATTTTCAATATCAACGAAATTTTCCATTAATAATATTATTGTCTTATAAATATAATTGAAATATATTTATATTTAAAAAAAATTACCGTATTATTTATTAACTGATATATTTTATCATGCCTACTTAAGAAAAGGAATCATTACCTATATATATATAAACAAAATAAATTAATATTAACGTTAATAAATTAATATAATGACGTATAAATATTATTCACTTATTGCTTAAATATACTTGTATAAATAATATAAATAAGTTTTATTATCGTTATATAAAATTTAGTATACAAATTTTTGTATAATTAAAGTGTAAAACTTTTGGAAAGATAAATTTTAAATATTTTATAAGCTAATGTTTGATAAACGCCTAGTGAATCGCGAAAAGGAGAGGCGATAAACAACACTAAGTAGTAATTGGGCTTAAAAAGGAAGACGTGAGTTTAAAAATTCAACATAGATGTTTGTATTTTATATTTTTTTCTCCAAATGTTGCCTAATAAGACTTTTAACGTTTTCCCGTTCTAAGTACTACGATCTCGTCATTTATGGTAATTTTTTTTTTTTCGTTTTAAGTATCAAATTTTTAATCCTTTCAAAATGACCGAAACTTTTTAAAAAATATAAGAAGATAAAACTAAGTAAAATAAGTCAAATATCGCGAGAATTGAGTATAGTATACTCTTTAGTGATTCTAACGACGGTAGTTTTGTGGCCAACGACAATGACGCATTGCACTCTCCATTCATAATAAATTCGCGATACCGTTGATTCGTTATAAACGTCAAGACGTATACTTAATTAATAGTCCCGCATCACATTATATTCACATTTAATTATTATTGCATAAGTCAACATTTTGAAAGGTTTGATATAAAATATAAATTGATAATATTATACTATAGGCACTAGAAGAACTGATGATTTTACGTGCTGTTGAAACATGATAATATTATGTTTTAAAATGATAAACATCAATTGATTCACTCTTTGCTTTTACGAATATATAGGTACGTATTTAGTATTATGTAACCAATATATGCATATAAAACGATTATTAAGAGGACGCTTCATGTCCGATTTTAAGGAGTTTTGTATAAAAAGTTCTTATTTAATTTTAAGAAAAATGAAAATTCAACAATTTAAAAATATTTCAATATTTTTATAAATAATCTTGTATCAAATACCAATAATTTTTTTTTATTATAGTGCAATGACGATATTTGTTAAAACACCTGTTAACGTGTTTTTTTATTTGTATCAACTTGAAAATATCGTAGGAAGATGAAACAAAAATGATAGTTTTAGTAGTAGTGCCTTTGGTTAGGTTATATCCAATAACGGTCAGATTCGACTTTTGATAAATAAAAAAATTAATTTTTTAACAACTCGTAGAACGTTATTGTTCGCTACAATTTTCTTTATTTCTTATTTGATATATGTTTGCAAGTCAATAAAAATGAAAAATGCTAATATCAGTTTGACATTTCAAATTTTCGAGTGTGACGTCATCGTAAAAAAATAATATTAGTCGATTTTATGTGTTCGATGTGATATTGGTTAATATTTTTAATATTTAAACACTAAGTGCTTCGATTACCAAAGTTTAATTGATAAATGTTTGCATTGCATATATATTAACACTTATTGCAATAAAACTTTTCATTCTAAAAATTGATACCAGTCTTGTAAAATTGTTTTAAAAAAATAATTTAAAATACTTACAATAAATATTTGTAATAATACAAAACTTAAGTATTTAAATACTAATATTCAAATATTTTCAAAGATCACTTGTTTATACAATGTGACTATAATTAATAATAATAATTCGAAAATATTATATAAATTATTCTAAAAATGTGTGATGAAATTATTTTTAAATTATCTAACTATATAAATGGAAATTATATAATAAACGAAAATTACCAGAGAAAAGTAAAAAGATGATAATATATTTTTCATTAACATTTTATTTTTACCATCAATGACACTAAATATGATTGTTTATTAATTTTAGTTTAAAAATTAAATTAATCGTTTATAATAATACGTTTCGGTTTATCATAGAATGTTATACTCTATATGTATATTTGATTAATTAAAAATTATATTAAATTAAAAATGAGATTTATTGCTGTTGTATAGAAAATAACTACGATATTAACCTGATTATTTGTATACACATATAGTATTATTAGAATTATAGAAAAGTCATTGATATGTCTACTCTGATTTATCGGAATAAATATAGAAACTATCTAATAGTATTTACACGAGCGAAAAAGCAACAACACACAACTAAATTTGTAATATATAAAGTTTTTAAGAGTAGTTTTAAAAATAAAATGAAAATAGTTGATACACATTATGTTGTATTATGTTCGGTATATAGAACATATTGTGCAATATGTTTGAACAGTTGAATTGTTAAATGTTTATTTTCAAAAAAAGGGCATTAAATGTAGAGCAATTTTTTATGAATGACTTTTTTATTTAATATATTTAATATCTACGCTGAAAAATACGTAAGTGTTCACATACAAACGAATGCAGATTTTAATCACTCGACTTTTCTTAAATTTTTTAAAAATTAGGTATAAACATATTTTTTTATAATAAATGTATTCACTAGATATATTCAAATTTCAATTTTAAAATATAAAAAAATAGTGAAATTTTATATACATTATTATTGAATTAATTATATATTAGTTTAAAATGTATACACTAGGCATGTCTATATATTTTAGTTTTAATAATATTTTAGATAGGAACTTAATAATATCTTGACTTGATAAAAATAGATTCTTTTGATAAATAGATAAAAAAACAATGTATTTTCCTATAAAATTACTTAGTTTAAGTGTCAAATATTTTGAAATCTGATTTTAACGGAAAAATAAAAATCAAAAATAAATTTAAAACTTAATAACATAAAACAAAAATAATTATTATATTATTATTAATATTAATTAATTATAGTCAAACTAAAAAAGAATTATTATGTACAATTTCTGAAAAATTAAATAAATAGCACCATGGCCCATTATTATATTCGATTCTGAGTATATTATTGATAAAATGATAAAATTAAATTGAATTATAAAATATAATTTACAATATTTTGCCTAACCTTGTAAAAAAATCTATATTTTAAAACTAAGTATTTTTTTTTTTAATATTTATATATTATATATTATCAAGAATTTCTGATTAAAATATTTAAAGAAAAATAACTAAATTATCGAAAAATTTTTTAAAAATCTCCAATATTACGAAAAAAATAAAAATAAAAAATAAAAAATACAACCAAATTATAATTTTATAATAGTAGATAGTACGTATATTTAACACATTGTCAAGTACTGAAAAATGTACTCTGAGCCCTAATTGTTGTCTTTATATATGGTTTTTGAAAATAGAATACATATATTAAGATTTTAGAGAAAGGAAATATGAATCAAATAGTGAAAGGCGAGTAATGAAGTGGTGAGTTTAAGGGTTATAAGTATTTAGGATCTGTTCTACAGAAAGATGGTGGTTTCGAGAAAGATATGAAATACACGACTATGTATGAATGAATGAAGTGTAGAGAATTGTTAGGTGTTATGTGTAACAAAAGAAACCTATTTAGGTAAAATGTAAATTTAAAATTTTTTATATAAATCAGAATGTCGGGCAGTAGATAGGAAGATAGAACGGAGGGTTAGTTAATCGGTGATGCAATGTTAAGGTGGATGATTAATGGGACTAGAGAAGACAAAAAGTGAAAGAATAGTTTGAGATGACTCGGGGATATTTTAAAAAGAGAGGCAGTGAAGGGAAAGTATGTTGAATGAAATGGTGGAAGAGAAAGACTGAAAAACCGATGGAATTGTAATAGCGAGTGATATGTGGTGAGAGGGTGTAGGTGAAGAGGATGTGGGAAATCGAGTTAGGTGGAAGTGGAGGACTCTAGAATGGCCGACTCTAAATAGAGCCAAAGACGAAATAGAAGATTTGAGAAATATGAAAATAGTTATCGAGTATAGTTGAAACGAAAAAAAATAAAAATAAAATGTAAATTAAAACCAATATATATTTATAATAATATTGGGGGTGGGGGGGGGGCTGGAAATGCAATTGCATTTGTTTCTAACGCTGAGTTTGCAACCGAATATTCTTTTGAATCTTTACGCTGCTTTCGTGCACACCGATGTGTTATTTATTGTGGTGGGCTTATTAATTCATTTATGTTGAAGATATAAACACGATTGCCAGGATATGCCGGTTGAGTTTTATTTCAAACGCCAATGTCGGTTTTAAAAGGAACACTCCACACGTATACAACAATAAAAAAGGAAACTAATTCGACGCATTATCTAGTTTTTGAAAAATAAAAACGTGCAATTGAAATCCCCGAGGAAGTGTGTAATACGCGAGATTGTTAAAAACACGCCGAGTGTAAAATAAAAAGCCGGCGCTAATTCTTTTCGTCGAATTGGGACACACACCAGCCTGCAGCCGACCCCATTATACCGGAGGTGTTTTTTTTTTTATTCGTAACGAATAAAATAAGGATCGCGGGGTGGCGGACGGGAACGGGGACACTCGACCGGGTCTCGCCTCCGGGAATCGTATCATTTATCAAGTTTTTACAAACAAACGGATAAAAAATAAACACGCCGTAACCGAAGAAAGACTTCACTATTACCGTCACTATTATTATTATTATTATTATTATTATTTTTTTTGTTTAGGAAATTAAGCCCGAGGGCTAAAACCCCACGTCAGAATTCGAGTGACTCGTGCGTGCCCGACGTTACGACGTTATACGACTACGTGTACGTTACAATACACCGTATAATATATCATAATAACCGCGCCGCCGTCGCGGTACCGTTACCGTCGACCACCGTCGTGACGAAAAAATGTTACGTCCCCGTCCCCTGACCGGCGCGCGCCATGGACGTACGGCGGCGGGTCCCGGAGGAAAAAATGCGATTCCGAATGTCGGGAGGAGGCGGCGCGGCGGGGCCGTGAAAAATACGCGGACCGCGCAGAGTGAATACGATGACGACATTAGATAAATATATAATATATTATGTCTGTCGGTCAGCGCGCGGTGGAGGCGTACGGGTGTCGTAGTGCACAGGACGGCGCGATGAATTTTATTCCCGTACACTGTCCGGAATGAATTTGCGGGGGGGACGGGGGACGGGACGACAAGGGACAACGAGGGATTTGGGTCGGTGCGAGACGGTGCCGGCCCCGTCGTATTTCCGCGCACACAATGCGACCGGACGACGTCATATTCTGCGTTTTGACAATGCCAAATCACTCCGCCGGCGATACGTTTGCATTAACTCTCCGGCGGGGCACGCACGCATTATTATAAGCCATCGATATTTTCGAAAACGCCTTTTCACCATAGACTACTCGGTTTTTTTTTTTTTCCTACTTCTTTCCCTAACCGTCCACTATATACGCCAGGTCGTATACATACGAGTCCGTGTACATGTATAGAATCCATATTTCGTTATTATAAACATTGTTGCTGGAGACCGGGCCCGTATAAATGCCGAGCTCGCTCGTTGGCCGCATTTCGTGATTTTTTCAGTGATGAAATTCAAAAATAAACAAGCACTACATATAGTAGACACGAATGCATGAAATAGAACGGAAATTCCCAAATAATTCGATCACCCCCCCCCCCCGTTTCTCGGTATACGGTCAATGTATAGGGGTCGTGTTACAGCTCCAAATCTAAGTTCTCCATCCATTCCACAGTTTCCTCCTTCACCGGGTGTAGTATATCTTGCACGGTGCGCCTGTAAATGCACGAATCGGACACTCGTTGGTGATGTGTTTATAATCGTCTGGGATTCATAACCTACATAGTCACATGTCTCAGTTATCACGCAATCCCCTGCATTTGTACATCATGTGCCGCCCACTCCTACCACGGCCGGTCCTGATACGGTTTAGTGTTACCCAAGTGTTTCTTTCGAGCTCAAATCCCGGTTGTCCGATAGTTGGCCTGATCACCGATTTTCGGTCATCGGGATTTTCTATTGTCCAGTCCAGCTTTCCCATTTAGAACTTATTTATAGGACTTTTTCTCTGGTGAGATCCCGTGCTGTTTTCCACGGCGGTTTTCGGGATTTCAGTCGTTGAATGTTTTCTAACGTAGCATATTCTTCCAAGAGTGCGTGTTCTCTTCGTAACTTTGGAGGAGCAATGTTCCTGTTAGGCACTGGTAGCCATTTTAATGGTGTGGATTTTGTCAGCCCACCGATTGCCCGCATTGTCGTCTACATTCTCTGTGTGGACGCTGTTAAGCCAGACGGGGGCACAATATACTCAGCCGTGCAGTATACTAATGATAGCGTACTAATGCGTAACACCACATTTGCATCGGCTCCCCATGTTGAGTCAGCCAGCTTTGAAATGATGCTCTGACGGGTCTTGACCCGATAATGATTGGAAATTTTGAAAATGTATTTTACACGAGCGATTGTTAGGCACCGTAGTACAAGGCGGTACAGGTCACAGTGCCGTTAAGCACACCCTTCGTTTTATCGACGGACCTGAACCGCATCTTATTTTGGATGTAGCCGTCCATTGACGTACAGATGAAAGATGATAACGACGTTCATATGCATTACCGCAACCAACGTATACCGTGGCAATGTGTATCTCTTTTATTTTTATTACATTATAAGGTACTTGTGTTGTAGGTGCCGTTACATTTTAATTTTAATTTTAATAAACTGCATTAATAATAATGGTTAATCACTGACCTTTTTCTTCCATTAAGCGAGTTTATCAAGTGCATTAATTGAGTTACTCAAAAGTGAGAATCTACTACAATGTCAATCCGATTAAAAAAAAAAAAAAAAAACAAAACAAAACAAAGCAAAATTAATGCTATTAACAGAGTTTAATTTTAATGTTATTGTTAAGTAATAAATAAGCAGGTATCCTTTATTCGTAAAATACATTTTAAAAATTTCCAGTCATTATCAGTACGTACTGTACCGTGTTATCTAAAACGAAATGTATCCAATGTGCGCTCAGGATTTATATACGGTTCTCTAGCAATGTACGGTATACTAATATAGGACACAGGGTGTGCATAATACCGGTGAATTATACGGCAGTCGTCGCCAGATAACGTTTACGGGATCGGACGTTACGCGGTCGTTTAGGCGGTCAAATTAAATTAACAAACTTGATTTTAATGTACATAATATTGTACATATATATAGATGGCCGAGAAACTCCTCTCGATGCATTTCTCCGGGGACCGTTTAAACTACAGTTGGTTACATTATAATTTCATTTAAATACCGCAGTCATTATACAGTTATGCGTTCATCGAAATCTTAGGATTCTAAACATACGTTTAGACACGCACCTTGGCGTCCCCGTCGTGTCTGGCCCGTACACTTTCTACGGTACATTCGTTTTACAATAATATTTACATTGCATATTATAATTGCCAGGAAACTTGTGCATTTTTTTACCTACTAAGGGAGATGCGATATTGTTCGTTTTGTTTTCCACGCACATACGTGTTTGTAGCGGGTTGACAAATTGTTTATGGAATCATAGATTATTGTTGGAAATACGTTTAGAAACCGGCAACTTAGCGCGCTCGTAGTGTGGGCTTTCCTAACTGGATGGCCATTTTTTTTTTCAACAATACGAACTAAATCACTGGCGTATTGTTATGTACATTTACACTACGCATCCAATTTTTAAGGCCTTTTGTTAAGACGAAAAAAAAAATTTCACGAAATCCATCAATTCGAAAATACTCGAATACATAACGTAACTCAAAAATAGTTGGTGTGTTAATAGCATTTTTAATGTGTAATCACAATATTTGACGGAAAAAAAAACATGTTTACGCATTTTTCACTTTCATTAGCTTGAGAATATTGTAGAAAATGCAATGAAAAATAAATGATAAACAACAAAATTATCCAACGGCTGAGTAGATTTTTGAGATAATCATTTTTGTACGTTTTATGAGTCGTTTAAAGAAAATCAAAAAATCGGTACCTTGACAGCTTGTAAAACGTGTAAAAGTGCATATATCAAATATAATCGGCTCCGTGAATAATTAGATAGAATATTTTTGGCCTTTGAAAAGGATTTTTTAGTGAAATCGAAGAAAAATATTATATAGTAAAATTAAATAGTATCACAGACACGGTAACAAACATGACTGCACACGTTTAGTTTAACTAAACCCTAAGGTGTGTACAAAAAAAAACTGTTCAGTAGTTAACACTGTTTCTCGTTTGTTTCATTTTGTTACACAAATGAATGGGTAGATTATTTTAACTCTGATGACACTGTAAATATGCTTATTATATACTTATATATATATATATATATATATATAGTAGATAACAAGTCATTTTCGTGTATATTTGTAATTGTTTCGTTATTAAATGAGTTAAAAATACAAAAATATGTAATACAATTTTTCCTTTACCGTTTTAAAAACTGTTCTTCTATCGTTTTCTTTAGGTTTTATCGTTTTCCGTTCTTCCGTATTTTCGTCTTTTATCTGAACCGGGAAGCAAAAATATATTTCCAAAAGCGTCACTCGAATGTTGCTATACTTTTCCAGCACCATAGTTTTAACGTGGAGAATTCCCGAAATTGGCTTTTGGTACCTTTTTCAATGTTTATTGACCTTATGGACATCGGATTCATGTTCACGAGAAATTTCTACGCCCAACCGAAACCTTCTTCTACTCCAAATCGTCCCCGTCCAAGCGGTACGTTCATTACAAATATGTTCATAATATGTGTAAAGTTACGGTGTCGTCTGTTACCTTTAATTTGTTTAAATACGGGAAATTTCGACCAGTTTACCATCTCGATTAAATTTAGCATAGTGGTTTAGGGCATACGTATTTTAGATAAAAACTTTTGATATACGGGTCCCAGTACGAATCCTATTCCGCCAAATCGGTTGTTTTAAATGTTTTTGTTCTTGGCGTCGCGAATAGATAACTAGTGTTTATCCAATGTATGCGGTAGGTTGAACCAATTCACAATCATTTTTTTTTTATCATTATAACTTTTATTATTCAATATTTATGGTATTTTTTTTCCCGTTCGTTTGAAGTACGTAATGTGTCGAATATTTTCATATGTTCCAATATTTAATTATAATGTGCGTTATATAGATAATATCCTGGACGATTTTGTATTTGATTTTCTATGTTTTTTTATATATTCATAAATATCTATCTGGTAACAACAGTTATATACAAATACGAGAGCGGTAAGTCCGATCGACTGATTCACACTGTAGGCAACTATATTATAGTTTTAATATTTTGTAATTAATGTATTTAAAATTGTCAGATTTTCGTATCATTTTTCACAATTTTAATTGAATTTAAATAGTCTTACTCAAAAATAGTAGCACCTGGTAGGTGTTTCACTCAAACCAGTTACATAAGATATACTACAAGATTTCAAAATTTAATATTAGTGTATATTAGTGTAGATACTTACCATATATTTTTATTGTTTCCATCCCTCCGTCGGTTATTTCGATTCGTTATCATAGTTATTAGAGGAGTTGTTGATTTGATAATCAATTATTTTGGCAATTAGTTAGTCATGTACTTATTAGGAAAACGGAAACCGGGAAATCTGAAGCAAATATTATAGATATTATATTGGTCGATCGACGAATTTTATGCCGAGTTGCCTATGATGTCCAAAAGTTAATTTACTAATACATTATAGACATTTTAAATTACTGAATATTTATTATTTTACTTGAAATATCGAAACAAAGTTAAAATTAAGTATTTATATATCATAAATGATCCGTGGACTGTTTCCAGAGAATAATGGCGATTGACGATTCAGATAATTAAATTTATGTTTATTGTTTTCCGATCATATTGGTTTATCGACATGTAGAATAGATTTTAAAAGTAGGAAAACTTGGAATTGGATGTTAAACCAACGTGTCTATCCACCATGTGGAAATAGTAAACGGGTTTTACGCAAGAATGTTTGTTCTAATGTCTGTACGCCTGTCTGTTCTTACAATTCATTGTTATGGTTAAAAAATATTGACATTTTTACAATTGTATTTGTTTTGTGCGTTTTAGGTTTCTACACATAATTATAAAACAGGTTAAATAAATTGTTTAGGGAATTCGAAAAATGATTAGAATGCGCTGGAAATTATATAAAATATTATTATTTAAAAGTCGACCAATTCCATTATTATATATCAGTTGTGGTAATATCACAAAGTGATTTGTTATTAATTAAACAAAAATTATGAAACCGTATTTATTAAATAAAATAACGATAACTATTTTGTAACCAATAATGGATTAAGGAATATTGTGCAAAGTGGAATTTATGTAAGGAATGATACCTACATAAAAAATGTGTCATAGATATTTTGCCTAGTGTAGACAATACTCAGAAAAATTACTAGTTATAATGGTGTATTTTTTAACCATGTTAAAATAAAAGACATAGGTATATCAAGTTATAAAATTTAGTAAAGTATGAATTGTGTGTAAACAACTAACTTACAACTGTTCCCAGTATATATTTACATAGATATAATGATCTTTAATCAATATTAGCCAAACTGTATTTCCATCGTAAAATGATAAAACATGTTTATTCTAGTTTTGATAAGCTATATATAGTGGCATGCTATTGGGTCTAAAAGCCGTGTATAATAATCATGATAATAATACTACTACATTATGTAGTGATATTAAAAAACAAATGGTCATTGAGTCCGTACCATAAGATGATGTAATAAATGTTTTCAATAATTTTGGACATTTTTTAGTAGATCTTTTTCGGTAGACCTACTGTCTGCCAACACTTTTGAATATCTATAAATGATTTTCAAATAATTAATTATGAATGTAATATTTTTATTATTATTTTTTTTTATTAAATTTAATGTTTATATTATTAAACTATTAAACATAATTACAGATTTAAATAATTTTCATAGATTATGTTATAGTTATGGTTATTAACTACAAAATAAAATAATATAATATAGGTAATAAACTCTATAAATAAAATACATTAAATTATTAAATCACATAAATATTCTCAAAAAACATTATTCTAAATAAAACAATCTTCAAGATTAATAAATTTTAAATACAAATACGAATAAAATAAGATAACAGTTATTAAAAATATAAAACCTTTCAACAAAAAATAAAAATTGAAATAATCTACAGAAGACTGACTAAAATATAGCATATTTAACCGGAAGATCATATTTTCTAAATTATCTTTTACAACTACAATCCTTCTATTATAATATATTTTAAATAGATTGACTATGTACATAATAACAATTTTTATTTTTTTTTTATGTGTAATACATGTAAATATAAATACAATTAATACTCTTCAGTATTTAATTACTTATACTTTAAACGCCAAATATTTTATTTTTGTGTATTTAATTTTTAGTTTTATTCTTTAGATAGTTTTAGTATTTTATATGAACATTGAAAATGATAATTTTGAATTGAATAATATTATATGTATTAAGGGTTTATTTTATATATAAAAAATGTATTTTATTGTAGTATTAGATATAATGTAAAAAAAATTCACATAATCCAAGTATGTATTCCAATTACCTACATAAAATGTTTAAATATTTATGCTTAAATACTCAAAAACACATACAGTATTATATCATATTGTAAGGAAAATATTTAAAAATATGTAAAATTGATGTTGTTAAACGTTCTTTGTGCGACAATTAAATGGTTAGATATCAAATTTTTTTCAGTTTCAGATTCAGATTTAGTATATTTATGATTGATCAATGTTTATAGCTTATTCCGAATCATATAATCTCAAAGGTATAGTCAATTTAAAAATATTGGTTAAACTTTATGTATCTGGGATAGACTCAATACTTAAAATAAAATTGAAAAGGTATAAATATTAGGGTAAGAAGTATTAAAGTACTAATAAATTACTTCAAATGTTATGAGACGCGTAGCTTTCAAAAATTTAAAAACATGGCTCTATAACCAATTATTATATAGTTTGAAATATAAACACGTACTTGTTAGTTGTCGAGATAGTAAAGTAGAATCATCGTGAAATCAAAATTTGAACTGAATATTTAATGCTATTTTTTTTCAGAAATATATATAATCGTTAAAAAGTTTTTCGGTATGAAACGTAGCTATAATATATGATACACTTTTGCAAATTCGTTTTCTGGAGTACTTATATAATAAACATTTTGCGAAATTAATAAAATATATTTTAAGACATTTTGCAATAGTAATGATTTATTATAGTATATTTGAAAATATATTTATACTATGATATACGTTTAAGTATCACGTAGTTTTCCAACACAGAGAATACTATATATATGTGTTCACGTTATATTCAATCAATAAATTACTAAAAATGCAATTAATGTTATAAATAATTTAAAAAAATATTCATTATACTTTGTCCAGTTTTGACAGGTTCGTATTTATTAACATTTTAGTGAGACTCATCTTATTTTTATTCAATACAAATAGGTATAAATAGAATATGTGTTAATTTCAATTAATATATTAAATTCCGATGTTTTGGATGATTAGTCATATAGTTAAATATGTATTCATTTGATTTGTATTTATAAAAAAAATCGCATAATATAAACCTACACAATATTGTACGTAATGTTGTATTATATTTGTTGAACTATCGATAACATATTGTATTATACAAAATTTAGAAAAACGAGACAAAATTAGGTGTGTTTTTAAAGAATTACAATTTAAATGTCAATGAGACATTCATTTGATAAAATATTATCTAATAAAAATTATTACATTTATAATTGTTCTTTCATATATTACACAAAATAAAAATGAGTTTTAACTATAAACTCATTTAAGTCTGTATATTAAATACCCATTGAACTCGAAGAGAAATAATTTAAAAAAAAGAGATATTATTTATCATATAACATGTTCAATAAAAACATATTATTTGGTATAAAAATATGCGTATTGTACAATTCATAATTTATGAGTCCTATATAAAGTTTATATTCTGTACAACTAAACTATAATATAGGTACGTTTATTATAGTTTATAGATAATAGGTAAGTTATATTGTAAAGGATATTTTTTTTATAGTCAATAATGTAAAATAATAATGAAGTATTCATTTATTATTCCATATTATGGGTGTATCATTTAAAATTAAAATACAAATTCAATAGTCTTTCATTAATAAATCATAAAATATTACATTCAATCTTACTTTTATAAACAAAAATATTGTAGTAACGAACGTTGACTTTTTTTTTGCTACTTTAAGAACATTAAGAAAAGTAATTTTAAGAAAATAATAATGTTGAGCACCAGATAATAATGTTATGAAATATGATTTGTTTTTTGTTTCATATTTATGAGATATTTGTAAGGTGCTAAATTCGAGAAATTCTAATGCGAGTTTATCAATAAAAATTTGTTTGCGATGACATCCTTTTAACCTACACAACATTTTATTACTTATGTCTACTTATATAACTTTTATATGAAAATACATATTACCCTTGGCATTGTACTTCTCAATATGTGCATAATATTTTATTTCATTTTGTTACCGTAAAAGTTTTCACATTTTAAATTACCGTATTCATGTGTATGAGATATATCGTGAACAATTATTTTGAAATATTTATTTTATCATTTTAATTTATATATGCTAGATGATATGCATTGAGCACAACAATTATTATTCCACATTTAATCATTATATATCAACAGGGCACATGATAATTCGTTTTAATTTATGTTAGAGTTATAAAATCACAATTATTGTTGTAACAATGGATGTCCAATAAGGATTTTATCACCATTTCCTAATCAAAATCGATTGATATATTTTATTTTAAGAAGAATAATTTAGTATATTTTGTTTGTTTTGATATATTATTATATTTTGTGTAATACCTCGTTATAACCAGTGTTTGAAACATTCACTTGAAAGTTGAATTTTTTTCACGTTCACATTCAATGCGTAAAATAAGAATTCGTTCACGTTCAAATGTATTTAAAAGTAATACGTTCACAAAGACTTTCATGAAAAAATTTATCGAGTTTTTCATTTCAATTAATGAATTATTAACAAAATATCCATTTTTCTTATATATTTACCAAAATTCGATTCATAGAGACTGTCGTTTTAATTTTATGGTGGGCCCACGGAATTGGACTTTTAATTATTTATTATATTTAAATCCATCAAGGTTTGTAGCGAAATATAAGTACTTTTAAATTTAATTTAAATTGCCTGAAAATCGTTCTTATTTCGTAAAAATATGAATGTCGTTCACGGTCACGTTCTATTTGACAGAAAAGAGTGGCGATGGTGTGTCGTTCATAAAATATGAACGTGAACGCATGAAATACGTTCTTTCCAAACACTGGTTATTTAATATGCACGAAAAAATAACAAAGGTATAAATGCGATAAAAATTAAAATTAAGTTAAACGTTTTTTTATTTTTTTAATTAACGAGTAACTTTTTTTTTATTAATCGCTTTTAACTTAATAAATTATATTACCTAATATAGTTACCTATTTTTATAAAACTTCGAGTTATTTTTCTAAATTAATATTATATGCGGCACTATGTTATATTTGACATACAATTAAATCAAATTTTTAATGTTATGTATCTACATTAATTTGTTTAAGGAATAAATGGATAAAATCATACCTTCTGTTAATAGTTTATATTTAAAAACTTGATTTTCCATTTTCATTGTTCCTTAGATATTTTTATATTTTATCTTAACAAAATCTACTGTTTACTTTATTTTTTAATTTTATGAGTTATAAAAGTTGGTTTACCTGACTTTTGCCTAGTTATAGTTTGTTATATATAGCCTAGAATAGTGAATTAAATAATGAATTAAAAAATAGCCAATATGAAAATTATATAGAATAAAAGTAATACACCGAAATATCGGGTATAAGCTTTCGTGAATATCTCTTGAATTTATAGATTTATTTTATTATAAAGTATATATTTAAATAGTAGTTAATGTAATATATACTTATATTTTTTTTTATATAATTCACTAAATTGAATTGTCAAAATTATTGTGTTTCGTTATTTTTCGTAATCACTATTTTGTATATATATTCTCATTGACATTATATATTTTAGTGTGATGTATTTTATTTTGTTAAAGTAATTTTTGATTAGATAAATCTTGTAATAATACATTATATATAAATCTTAAATAGTCATAATTTAAAATACTGTATTAAAAATTAAAATCTAAACGAAAAAAGGATGTATAACAATATAATAAAATATAATTAAAATCGAAAAAAAAATTTAAATCTAAAGTAACAATATGACTTTGGGTATTAATATTGAGTTCTTCATATTTTGCTATAAGATATAAATTAATATGATAAAAATTTAAATTATTTTTCATTAATTATTGATTATTTATAGCGAATTTCGGTATTTTAATATAATTTTACTAGTAAAACTAGTAATTTTACGATTGAAGACCTTATTTCAAAATTCCATGATTAGTTTTTAATACTATTACTTAGGTAAACTGGTAAAATAAAAAAACTTTTATAATTTATTATTAATATTAATAATTATTTTCATATAGGTATTACATATTAATGTTTATATATCGTTTTTTTGGTTTTAGGTTTCTATACATTTATATATACGAGTAGTTGGTTAAAAAATTGTTTAAAGATTGTGTATGCAATCTAGGTTTATTGTTTATAATTCGTTTGTAAAAAACAGATATATAGCACACTTACAGAATGGGCTTACCGAACTTTTTCTTTTTGAATCGTAATATTTTTTAAAAACTTATTCATTTTCATTTATTTAAATTTAAAAAAAAAAAAACAACGAATGGGCATATTAAATTATTTTCGAAAAATTTCGGTATTGGTTGTCGAGTTCTGTGAATTATCGACCCCTTTTAAGAATAGCATAAAAACCATATAATATTAAAATATATACAATCACAGTGCAAGATACAATTATTAAATTATTGTCCTGCCGGGCACAGTCCGAAAAACCAATTGAGATCATATTCGCGGTACGATGCCATTTAAAATAAGCGTACGACAAATTTAGCTTCCGTACATTCCGAGAAGTTTTTATATAATTATTTTTGAAGTCTTATAATTTCATTAACGTGCGGATAATTTTTTTGTTGTTCAGGGATGAAAAATGTAATTGATTTTCTCGTATTCGTTACTAATTTATGGATATAAAAAAATGTTGTACCCATGCGTATGTTGTTGTATGAATGATAATAATTGTTGTTAGACAACATTTAATTTTTATCGGTTTTTAATAAACACCAAAAAATTGTTATTTTTAAATATTTCGGTATATCGTACACTACAGTATAGTGGTATATAAGGCACGTGTCAAGTTTCGAACGAAATTGCGATAAATAAAATAGAAATTTGTATTTCGTTCGGGAATAATGAACAAATCACGTATATTAATCAGTATTTTCGTGTGCCAACGTGCCATAATAATTTATAATATTCAAATATTGTATAAGCTCATGTGAACTACCTACTCTATAGACTATATAGAAATTATTTACAAGTTAAGAGTTATTGACTTCACAACTTATCGTAACGCCATAAACAAATTAATTAAACTCAAATATTTTCATTGGATAGTCAAATAATGATTTGTTAAAAAAAGTATTAATTATTTTTTTCGTTTTTTGTATAATTTTTTGACATCGTTGTAGTTTGTCTCGGTTTTATCATTATTTTTCGGTTTTTCAAGGACCATCCTGTATTGTATACTTTTGTAATCATCAAACAACGAAATACCTATCGTATACGTATTCATTGACCGATTTTTTCGGACCAGTGAACGATTCTCGTCTAACCTTTAATTACTTAGTGTACCAATACTACTGGTACGTCCGTCCATCGGTAAATTCGTGCAAACCTAGGATATTCCGTATTAATAACTCGTACATTTATTAAATTTTGCCCGGATATAAAGAATAAGAGTCAATTGTAATTAGATTTCACGGGCTTGAAAAATAATAATTTTTACTCAATGTGTTGTTAAACATATAATCACTCCGCATTAATGTAATGTATCACTAGCGACTGCTATACAATTACTATTCAATCGAATGTTGATAAATATCGTCTTTGTCAAACGAATCGTTAATATCTGTTTAAAACATTATTTAAACTTTATATTATAGACCATTTTGTTTTGTATTGTCATATAATCTACACTATAATTTCATTTCGGAAACATATTTTGTATACAATTGAAAATGTTCAAACTCAAGGCGTATTTTTTTTTTCACATTACTTAATAACGTTTTAAACTCTATTCACAATTTGTACGGCCTTTTTGCGTTGAAAGGACTCATTTTATGTTGTTGGAAATACACTTTTATAAAAATAAAATACTTCTTATGTCTTTCATATGTATACAAACATTTTATGTTTAAAGATAATGAGCTAATTTGTATTTATAATTAGTCTAGGTACTTTAAATGTCCTACAGTTAGAATATTTTATATTATAATTGTCTTCATACATACCTAGGAAATGTATTTCTTAAGACATAAGTTCTTACATATTCATGAAATATTTCAACACAAATTTCTTACAAATTACCTGGCATATATTCATTATAGTGTGTATATAAAAAAAAAAAAATCAAATATAGGTGTTATAAATTAAAATTAGGTTTTTCATACATACATTTTTTTTTCCAAGAATATATAACATGCATTTATAAATAATAATTTTTCAAGGGTAAAAATTTACACAAATAATATCAAATTATGGAAAATTTTTATCCTTTAAATTTTTAACATTTTTTTAAGTTTTTCTTTTTAAATCTTACAATTTTTTGTACATTCATCAAATTGTAATGTTTTACAATAAAACTATTTTGAATAGACGTCCTATTTTATTTGGTAATGTTCAACTGAATTTCAATATGTAATATTAGTACAAGTTAATGAAAATTGGAAATTACAACACCTTTATTATTTTTTTACAATGAAGAACTTGATTTAAAAAAATTCTAGACGTCGTATTTTTTGGCTCATTTTACACTGTATCCATGTTTATAGTGGTTTCAGACAGCCTTTATCCAAGGAGTATTATATAGGAAATTTATCGTACATAATAGAATATTAAATAATAGTATTTGTGCGGTTAATGAAATTAACAAAATTGGCGTATGTGAGCTCTTGCGCATTTTGCTGGCACTACTATTTTTGTAACTAGCACGTAAAAGTCAGTAAAGTAAAATAAAATAAGATGGCAAGTTTGACGTGTTTTCGTGTTGAATAGTAGCTAGAATGTATCCGATGATTTTAAATCTGTAAAAATTCAAGGTTTCTTAGTATCACTTCTTTAATCGAATTGAGGCAATTTTTTAAATATGAATTTACCCCAAAATTACGACTCATCAAAACACATTATTTTTTTTTTTATCATGTTTGGTTAATCAAAATTATGGGTTGCAATACATTTTTATCAGATTTTTACAGATTTATAATCGTTTGTTGTCCAATTTGCCAATTTAATTTTAACCAATCTTATTTGTAGTAGGTACGGCGAAACTATATAAATACAATATATACTATATATATATATGTTGTAAATAGGTATATATGAAGGGACCTATATGACTGCGTATACATGCTGATGTGTATACTAATAAACCTAGAAATGTCATCACACCCGTCAAAATGATAAATTGTCTATGTTGCATTTTTTCTAATTATTATTGATAGGTAGTAAAAATATTATGGTATTCTGTTCAGTCTCTGTCGCGAGGAGGTATTCGCAAGAGACCTCCGAAAAGGCGAGATATAATATTTATGTTTTATACTGATATACGTTTGCTATTATATTTAAGTGTTTTGTATTAAGATTTGTTTTATTAATTTGTGTTGCCGTCTACGTCAAAACCTACATTGACGTATACGACATATTTTAATACTGAAAGTTAATATTTTTGCATAAATTAGAAATTGTATTATTTAAGGTTGATTATATTATATTTTTTTTTTACTCAATTAAACCGAACGTATTTTATATTACATATGGAATTATATGGCGTGTCAGATGGTAAACAATGGGCAGCACGCATCATTTATTCGTAAATAAAATAAATATATTCAAAATATTTAGTTATGATTTTCATATTTGTACACTATTTCGATGAAAATATTGGTCATAAATTGACCATAGGTTAATATATAAATTGTATATTGTAAAACAATCGTTATTTTGTCGAAATTATACAGTTATATAAATAATACATATTATTTGGCGATGTATTAGTTTAATTTCAACAAAATGATGATATTCGCATGTACTCTTATATTATGTTACCAGTTTAAATAATGGGATTTTACATATTTAATTTGTTATCTTTGAATGTTTTTTTTTTTTTTTGCAATACGCATACTCTTAAACGACCGGATATATCTAGTCACCGTTTTGGAGGCATGAATTGTAATATCAAATTAATACGAGTATACGTACTATTATTTAAATAATTAAATTAAAAACAAATTATAAGTTTGGCCAAACCGAGTAATTTCTTTAAACTTTATACCATACCACAAAATTGATTAAAACCAATCATCAGGAAAATTCATTACAATATGATATAGTATTTCCATTAAAATAATGTAAAATATAATTTTTATTTAAATTTTTTATTTTTGACCGGACGATTGCAATATTATTTTTATTTTTTAAATTTTCATAAAGTGGGTACGAGAGATTTAATTAATGATATATTTTACGATCTTGTGTGTGTATACATAATATAACACTGATCGTACATTATATACTTTGTATTGAAAAGTAATATATTTGTGGACGCAAAATAAAAATAAAACGTCGTTCGATAATAAATTTAAATGTCTCGTATACGAGACAAAATATCATTTTTCTTCAAAAGCTCCAGGAGATACCGATTTTCATTCATATTAAATTAAGCAGTAAAACACGGTCGGTTTTAATAGACGAAAAAAAGCCACCCTTTCAATATACATACACACGAAATTAATATTTTGCGTATTTCGGTAGATTATGTTATATTCTGAAATGCTTTAATACTCGGTTTTACCTATGGGCGGTTTTCAGACTTTTCTGTGTAGAAATATATTATATTCACGGGTCTGATAATAAATACTGACCAAGCATTATTTATATTATTTTCGTACACATTTTTTTTCGTATTTCGGATAATATCCTTGTGATCACGAATATGTAAAAAAAAAAAAATAAAATAATAAAAAGTTTTTATAAATTTCACTACCGATTCCCTTTTAGTCGTCGTCATCACGACCTTTCGTTTTAAAAATGAATAACTATTGAAAAATAATTCTTTGTTCTTTTGTGTACATACACGCCGAAGCCTTAAACGCCACTCGCAGTGGCAATTTATTTTCTCCGGAGAAATCATTTTAGTCTTCACCTCTGCGGTGGTCATTGTGAGATTAATAGTCCTTATAGGATACATTTATAAGTACGAAAAATCACAGTAACGGAAACATCCTCACCATTTGTCGTCGTTTCGCTTGTATGTGTGTCGAGAGAGTGTCACAATTGCTATACTTATCCCTAGACCGCAAAGAATATACCTATAGACTATACTGTACAGGTTGAGTCGTAAATATCAGTGGATGTCGCACTGAGTAATTACGGTAGTTAAATTAACGAATTATTGCAAATCTCGACAAATTATAGTAATATTATATTTAGTATTATATGAACGAAAGGATTAAATCTTTTTTTTTCTACCCGTATGATGCATCTATGTTTATTTTTAAAGGTTAATGTTAGTATTTATTCAGGTACGAATGAGGATTGTTTTTTGTTAAAAAAAAAAACACAACAAAAGTTATATATTTGTATAAATTTAATATTTTAAGTCTGCGATTTTATTTTTTTAAATTTTACATTAATCATTAATTTTAAAATGAACTCAAGAAAAAAAGTTATTTACATTTAAATTGTTTTCTTTTCTTTTTTGGAAAATACGAGATTACATTATTGTAGTGCTTTATTTTCAGAACATATTTTCATCTTACATAGGTACGCGAATAATAAAATAAGTGATCCAACACAAATAGAGTAAAATTGAAAAATGTTTCATGTTGTAAATGAATGAAATAAATTAACAATACATGTGATATGATATTGTACACACTTGTTTTTCAAAATGTTATATCGAAATGACGAAATCATACTTATAAGATAAAATAAGTGTATGAATAAAAAACGTAATAAAAAACGCAATATACCTATATTGTATTAGAAAAAAACTCGAGTTTTTCAAAATAATAAAAAAAAATTCACAATATCATGATCTTATGTTGGAATTTTTATTTTAGATCAGTATTCTTGCGCAGAAAAAAACAGATTATCAAAATATTAGTCTATCGAATTTTCATACATACATACATACATATAATAACGTAATATTTATTAATCTGCAATATAATAATTGACACAAGTTTAATAAAAATATATTATACGTTAATATATTCAGTATTATCAAGTATTGAATACTTATGTATTTTTTTCGAAAATTTTAGATACTATTTATTTTCTACAGTTCTATCGAAATAAATTATCTGAAAATACAAAATGCAATATTTTATTCTGAAAAATCATATGTTTGAAATTTAATTGAATTTTTTAATTTTATTCTAAAGAAATATTAAGTAAAATTGGATCCCGGAGTCTCAAACTTTTGAGGTCCCATATTGGCACTTTTTTTTTTTATCGTTATATGAGTTCATGCAATATATAATATATATTATTATACATAAAAATACTATTGTATGGTGGCATTAGATATTTTCTTATGTTTGATCCATAGGGGAGATCATCTCCCCAACTCAATATGAGAATTCATGTTTTGGGTTTATAAATTGTGATCTTAATTAAATAATATATATTATCTACCCTTCAAGATTTTGGATAAAAAAAAAAAAAAGTATACATTACGTAAATCGTATATTTATTGCAATATTATACACGTACTTACACGTATTTAGAGTTTTCCGAAAACTAGCAGGTACCATATAAGTTTTTCGGTGTAACCAAAATATAAACAATTTTATCGATGTTTAAAAAGCGTTTAATGGATATGGGATCAGTGGTTATATGAGGTAAAAATTACTTCTCGTAATACATCTTGTTCACTCACTACCAACTATTGTATAATAATATATTCGTTGATGTCACACTCTGTAAACGAATACATTGTGAGACAACACGAAAATCCTTTCACTTTGCAACACGGTAAATATTTATGTCAACACCAATATATCTATTTACGAACAATGTAAATCGGAATACCAATTTTATTTTAAAATATTATTATATTCATTACATATTGCATAATTTGGAAATGAAATAGGTATGTATTATAAAACTATAGAATATTTGACCATAACTAATAATTATCCATAATATAGATTCTATATATAGTATAAATTAAGTTGATATTATAAATAACTAATTTAATATTAGTTTGATAAATTTTATGATCCTTAAATTAATAAATATTAAATTCTAGAAACGACAAAAATAAATGTTTAATAGATTTTATTATTTATATTTATTTATTTTAATTTTATATTAACCTAACCTATAATTATTATAACAATAAAATAAACTATTAATACATTACACGATTCGATATTAATTTATGTAAAAACATTCCGTAAAATAGTTGGTGGATAATTGTATGTATTGAATTAATATGTAGGTAAATGACAAATTATTTATTTAATTTTTTTTTTAAACGATTCTCCGCGAAACATCATTATCTTTAATAATATACATGGCTAATCCTAAGAATGAACATTTGTCCACATTTTTGAAATCTACATATGTCCGGTATAGACAAATATTGACATTTTTAAACGGTTATTTTTTCGGAATCACCAGGAAATCCCGGTTTTTGCTGTGTTTTTCTGTATGCGGTTATCAAAAAATTAAATGAACCGACAAAACAACACGTTCAATATGCCATTCTGATGAAAATTTCCATCGAAAATCGGTAGGTACACACTACACGCGTAACGATTGGATGATGTGTTCTGAGCAAAAAGTATTTCCTGGGGAGGGGGTGGGGAAATGGATATTATTGTAAAAACCAATAGTTTCTCTGGCTCGCCCAAGAATCTGGAATGCAGTAATTATTCGAGTTTATTTTTTATGATGTTTTAGAAAAAATGAAAATTTAACGTTTTCGAATAATAAACCCACCCAAAGTTATGTTACGGACAAAACACATATATTAATTTCCGTCATGGGAAATACGGAGACCACATAAATCATCGATTCCCTCGTGTTGTTTTACTAAATTTTTTTCTAAACACTAAATATTGCGGCGTTTAATGATTGATATCGACGATGCCTCTATATATATATGTATGCGTTAAATTCACGGACATATCAGTAAAACAATATTTATATAAATCAACTAGGACACGGGGGATTTAGTGGTTTAACAGCGTTTTTAGTGTACAGAGTAAGGACGATTCGCATACGCCTATGCCAACGCCAAATGGGGTTCGTTTCTCACGATTTCAATAGTAGTTTGATAGTGGCAAAATATCATCGTGAATGTGTGTAATGCGTATATCAACGTCACGCGTGGCTTAAATTTCCGTAGATATATTATACGAAACACTCCATTTAACTAATCATAATTATTTCGGCCATAATTATTATAATTATAATAATCATTAGTAGTTATTATTATAATATTATTATTAAGTATGTATATATGTGTTAATTTAAAATGAGTGTAATAAAGAATATATATTTTTTTTGGAAAACGGTAAAAATATTCGAATATAGAAATAAATTTGAAAATGAAAATGATAAAATAAAATAAATATCTACCTACATAAATTACATATATAATATTTACATGTATTCGAAAAAAAAAAATGTAAACATATAAAATATATATAGTTGTAATCAATAACTTTAATCTTACAGTTTTATTATAGATATACCTATATGATTCAAAATTATACGAGTATTAGCTTCAATGTATGTTTTGACATATATCCACTATATGAATATACCTACTAAAGTATGATTATTTTGATTTAATTTTGACATTTTATATAATATATCGAAAAATATTCTAATATTTAATAATCTATATAATTAAACATAAAAAACCTTGTTGGTTTATAATAATTATTATAATATTGCTTAAAATATTATTATATTGTTATTTTATGGGATTAAGTGGTACTCTATTTCAATGTGACACCTTTCAAGTATTTCGATTTTAAATATAATATAAGTACTTTTAAGTGCAACAACTAATAAATGGGTTCGTTTTGAGTGCGATATATTTTGAGTGCAAATCGTATACCTCAATCCATGTACTTTATTGTGGTCCGAAATATTTGGCGACTGTTGTTCTTTGGAAAACAGTGTTAATTAATTATATAGCTTTATGAACATTTAGGCTGCGGCCAAAAATAGCCTTCACTATCTAGATCATAATAATCTCAGTGTTTCGACGGAATTGTTGACCAAAGTACATAATCCAAAAATTTTGCAGACTTACAATGATTATATTTTATTTTATTTCCGACTCAGAAATTTCTTATAGAAGAAGTGCTTCAAACATTTTACGTATACCTACCCATTTCCGGTAAAAAGTTGGATCTTTTTGGTACCTACTTTAAATATATTATCACAAATCGTAATATTTTCATCGCCCATGTTTTATTGCTAGTTGTTGCTACTATTATTTATTTATTCATTATTATTATTATTATTATTTATTTTTTGGCTGTGAGATCAATTTTGAATGCGATTCGACATAAAGTATATTTTCTGTTACCTACAAAGTTAAATAAAAATACATCGTTGCCCTCGTATTATATACTTACACATAGGTATCTATGTAATTTCGTTTGTTTGGGAGAAGTGTTACCATTACGCGATGTGAACTCAAATGTTTTTTTCTACGTATAGTTTAAGCTTCAATGACATCCGACACGTTCCATCCCTACGGGGAGTATGGCGCCTTCGAGCCGTAAATATAGTATACAGTATACCTATACCTTTACATTTATTCTTTGTGACTTTATTTTTGGACCTGATATTTTTTTTACATTTTAAAACAGTTGTTCACATTCTAGTAGAATCATATACGTAGCGTTATATATATAAATATATATATAATTTTTTATATAAAAGTGAATAAAATTGTAAATTTCTGTCACCCAATAAAGTTATATACATAAAATTAACTTTATTAATTTGTAATTTATCATTATACGCAATAATGGTTTCTAATCACAAAGATAGCAACTTAAATAGTAATTTAAGATAATGACTGGCTGAAAACTATTTTTTTTTAATATTTTGTAAAACTAATATATTAATACACTTTATGTATACAACGATAACTGATACCAAAGTTTAATGCATACATTTGTTGACACAATTTTCGAAATAAAATATTAATTAAATATTATATTTCTTATGATTTTTAAAATACTTATAAAAAAAAAAATTAATTTTATTCAAAAATCATCCAAGTGAGATAAAAAAGGATGAAATTCACATTCTTATTCTAAAGTATTTGGGATTTTTTTTTGGAGAATTACTTAGTATAATTGATGTAAAATAATATTTAATAATAATAATAATATAAATATTATATTATTATAACATACTAATACTATAATAATTAGTATTTCACTTTATTTATTGTCGAAATACATTTTTTTTTTTATATTTAAATATTTACTATTTTCACTATTTGAAATGTTAAATTATTTTTTTTTAAAGAAAGTCGAAAAAAATGAAACACGTGTATAAATATAAATCACTGTATATTTATAAAGAAAAATTGTACGGTATCATTTTACACTTTTGTTACTATAATATTTATATTATTTCCCTTAACTGTTTTTTTAAAAAACAATTTAAATATTACATATATATAAATAAAGGTTTCAATTAAAAATAATAGAAGTATACAGATATAAAAATTGAATTTAAAATGTAATATTGGGAAAATAATTGTAATTTATGTTCACCTCCAAAATTAAATAATGTATAAAAATAACCACATTAAGAAGTTTTTACAAAATATTCTTTGTATTTTATTATTATTACATTTTAAATGTTTTATAAACTTAAAAACAAAATATATATTTTAATTTGATACTGTTTTTTTTTTAAACATTTAGTCAAAGAGCAAAAAATTAACTCTCACAAAATTATTAAAATATAATTTTTAGTTATTAATTTTTGTGCATAAAATTAAGTATATCATTTATAATTTTTATTTAGTTTCGAGTTGTTTAACTTTTCTAATTTATATATATTTTAATTTCGATGGTTTTTTAATCAATAACGCTTAACAATCATAATCAGTTATGTAAATAATGTTTTGGGTATACGCTTCAATTTTGAATTATAATTTATAAATTTAGGTAGGTACCTACTTTTATTGTGTACTATTTTTTAAAAAAACATGTGGTGTTCTCCTATTATTTAACGTCTCATAGAGTTTACTTGTATCGGGCCATTCACACTAGAGCTTTTACCGTGTAACGTGGCAGCGTTAATTAATTAGACATGAAAATTATAAAATTGATAAAAAAAAAAAAATTAGTGAAAATAGTAAACAATTTAAATGGAACCGCGCTAAAAGCTATATAGTAAATTCGCCTTTACTAGATTTTTAGGGTTAAATTTTGTTATATATCGAAATGTATCGAACTGTATAAAAAAAAAAAACCTAACGCTTGTTATAATTTCGTGACATCATGGATTTTAAGCCTAAAAATCTAAGTACAACTGGATAATTAATAATACTATTTTTAAACTCATTTAGTTATTTTCCTTTACTCATCAGTTTTCTAAGTAAAATAAATTTAGTGTTTAAAAATTATATCCTCCACTACACCACTGATTATAGTTACGCACTGTATAAGTATGAATATAATGATTTTAAAACAAATAATTTTATTTATATGACTTAATAATAAATATTGAATTAATTAAAAGCTTTAATATAATACTCAATATGTTGTTAACTAAATAATAATATATTTTCGATTTATAACATAATTTGTTATAAAATAATATTGTATGGCTTATATTTTATAGTATACAATATAATTTATTAGCTAATAATAATTATTTAATTTCGTATAATGATTTTCAAACATTTGAACTAAAACATCATCAAAAATTGTATTGATTAAAACTCTTTAAAATTATATACCTTACACGTAATTAATATTTAAGAAAAAATACAATAAATCATATAGAATATGACAAGCCCAGAACGTTAAAAATCAGATTTAATATGTCAAAAAAAATATTATATTAATAATATTACTCAAAAATCTCATAAGATATGTTTACGTAAAAACGTTTGACAAATTAAAATTAAAATAAAGTAAAAATCTTTCAATATTTATTTTAAAGAGTTAAACGTTTCTCGATCTAAAATCACGTATTAAAACGAGAAAACTAACATTGTCAATTAAACGTTATTACGTTATCGTGTTGTTTTAAATTAACCTGTTGCACGCTTTGATGGATATTCTCGTTAATCTCAGATAATTATAATTGCCCTGTGTAGGTTGAGAGACGGAGAAATAGAGAAGGTGAGGTGGTGACAGAGAGAGAAAAGGCGATAAAATGTGGGACGGATTTCTTTTTTTTTTTAAACGCGTTAATTTCTTGTTATAGTGACAAATTATAAAACGATTTAACTGTACAGTCTATCGTCGAAGAGAAAATTGAAAAATAGAAGGAATGACTTACTTACGAATTAAAATAATCTGTTCGAAGTTAGTACAGTGAGATTGTTAGACGATTGGAATTATACGGAAAACTTTTCGGTAACAATTCGATTTAACCGGATTACATGTGTTTTAATACACGAAATTGGGGATTAAAATGTCGCGAGTTTGCCGTCAAGTTTCTAATGGGAATCGTGAAGTTGCATGCATAAAATGTGCAGGGTTTGGAGCAATAAAATGTTATTACATTCTGAAGTTTATTTTTAATCAAATTCTCTACAGGACAGCAATGGTCGAGATAGGAAAAACATTGAGTGTAAACAGGTCATTTAAGGAACGCACGATGAACAAGTCCTTACTTATTGGAGTGTATAAAGCCTTTGGGTTAGTATGGCATATTAGAATTGAGGCATTCATGCTTTTACCGCCATATTTCCCCATCGAGCGGAACGACCATCAGAAAATATTCAATGTTTTTGTTTCTTAGTATTTTCTTTATTATTTCAAACATGATAATTTCTAGTTTTCTATGCATGCACAATATTTATATTATAATAAGTAGGGCTGTGAATTTAATGCAGTAAAAAACCTTAAAAAATGCATTAAAAATGCACTTAAAATGTCAAAAAATGCACTTTAAATTCCAAAAAATGACAAAAATTGTAGTATAAAATTCACTTA